>JAUZNJ010087506.1:0-22962 GCA_034780135.1 Jordanella pulchra
TTTTGAATGGTTTCCTGAGAATATGCAATGACATTTGGCCTGAAAGAATCATGGGTAATGTAGTTCCAAAACAGATGGACGACTGTACACTTCAGACCAATTCACAGATTTTGGCTTTGTTCAAGGTTCTCATACTGTTCTTAAAAGTTTAATTGATTTAATTTGTGTTTATTTAGAATTAATGAATCATTAATTAACCTAAACAGTGTATAAATAAAAACACTTATATAATATCCACGAAAAAGCCCAATTTTTCCCCTCACTTTATCCCCGAAGCACACAGGCTAAGGAGTGTGGCTAGGAAATACTCATTTTTGTGCAGGACATGTTAAATTGCGCACACAAAATATATTTAAAGTGTCCATGAAGTACTAATCTATGTCCACATACTTACTTGTGGCAACAATGCGCATCTATTATACATTAAAGTTGGTTGCAGTTATAATAAGAAAAAAATACTGTTTTAGTCTAACTTTCATTTCTCAAATTCCTTATTCAAAAAGTGTATTTACCCCCCTTACTCATGCATTTCCCCACTGTCCGTCATTCGCACGGCGCAGCCCTGATTACATTTATTTATTTCACAAACACCAACAGATCGCTAAAGATGCAGGCAGAGGAGAAGGAGGAGAAAACAACATAATATGTAACCGTGAAAAAATATATAATGACTTGGAGGTAAAGTTGCATTTAGATAATTCGCTGTAGCTGAATCTTAAATGTTTATTTCCGACTCCAGCGGCGCTTTAGGCACACGGAGCTTGTTATGCTGCGTCATTACGCAAGATCGGGCTACTGATTTGTATTCATTTGTTGATAACACTATTTTACTGATAACATTTTGAAACTTTAATGGTTATTACTCTTAGTATTAGATCTGTGATTATAGCCTCTGCCCTGACCAGCAATTTTTTTAATCTCTTCCTCTGTTGGGCGATGCGCCCGGCGGTGTGTGTCTACCAATGCTGAAGGCTGAGTCCAAAGTTGCCCCGTGTGACTAATGCTTTGTGTTTAACCGATTTTTGAAGAAGGAATTTCGGAGATGATGAATTCACTAAACCACTAAATGTTTCAAGAACGTAAACATCCTCTTATTGTGATTGGAAGCAAGAAACTTCAAAAAATGGAAATGAGCCAGTCAGTCATATTAGGGCAAAACGAACCAAGTGCCCCATTAAGTCTCCCACCGCTTATCTGGATCTGTTGCCACTACAACTCATATTATACCAATGTTCTGGCCATTAAATACGCTGTGGATGTGTTAGGATTTCGTGCGCACATCAAATATATTTCATGTGCACAATTTTATATTTCATACACACATTATTATTCTCAGCCACCAAATAGTATTTTGTGGCCAGAAATTAGTGTTTTATGGGTCAATTTTTTTATTTTGTGCACAAACCGTAACTCTTTTATTCCAGTTATGTCAATTCGCAGGGTCTGTGCACGCTGCTCCCCAAACTCTTCTAAAAAATAATTAATGCTACGCTAGACGAAGAATGGGCAGTGGGGAAAGCGCATAAAAGGTTTTAATAAGGAATTTGCAAAGAATTTTTCAGTCAGTTTTGTCAATATCCAGGCTGTACTGTGCTCTACATTAAGCTGTGTCCTCTTTCTGACTGAGCTTCTCTGCTCCCACCCCCGTTTCTCCCAACTCCATCTAGTTGCCCTGGTCTGTTATCCATTTCCAAAGGCTGAAATGCAGAAACATCTCCAAGTCTGGTCACTTCAACGACCACCTTAGATTGCCGAATCAGATCAAAGAAATCTACAGTGAGGGAAATAAATGGGATTTTAAGTGGATGTTATTTAACAATGTTTTTATTTATACACTGTTTATGTGAATTAATGATTTGTTAGTTCTAAATTAACACAAATTAATTCATTTATCTCTTAAGGAACCCATGACAGCCTTTAACAAGCCGAAATCTATAAATTGGCCTATACACACACACACATATATATTTATATATACAGTAGGTAATGTGTACATTGATGAATCTAAGTCAGTGGCACATTAATGTGGAAATATCCACTTATTTAGCCCTTTTATATTTGTTGCGTACTTGGAGGCTTTAGGAGTCTAGATTTAGTCTCTGCAGGTAGAAATCTATAAATTCTATTTTTTTAATCCATTCAGTTTTCATTATTCTTATTTTTTTTAACAATAGCGTTACAGTATTATATTTATTGCAGCAGAGCTCCAAACAAGGTCATGGACCTTCAACTTACCAATTTCCTGAATAAGTCAGCCTTATTTCATGCAGCAGTTTTGTAGCCTGAACACAAGGATGTCAAAGCTATTCCAATGCAACCTTCTTAAATTCCGATACGATACTGATGTTGGAGCTTTACATGGTGGATGACACCGATACCGACCCGATGCAATATCAGCACAAATATCAATCAGCTGCTATTCCCGGTTTACTAAGTATGCTAAGCTGTGGAGAGGAATGCTTCTATCAACATGCTCTTAGATTATTTTAGATTCAAGCCGTTATATAGCTGTTCATTGGCTGATGGGACTTAAAGGATCAGTCCAAATGTTTGGTTGTTGGGTTTGTTGACCCACACAGTTCATCTCATTCATAATGTCTGTATTTTAAGGAGACACAGAATTAAGTTGTTTTTTAACATAAGTTCAGTTTTGGTGCTCTGAACAGTGAAGCCAGATGTTTTTTTTATAAACAGCTGTATTACTTTCAGCCTCCAAATTCACCCTTTTCCAGCATGAATGTCTGTTTTTCTGTCATTTAGCTCATTTTCAAATTATATTGAACTCAGTACTATTAGTGATTTAGAAGTAAGCCACTAGGATTTTTATCTGATAAGGCGTTTTTTGCTTACTGTTAAACACCTGAACCTTTTCATTTCCATTTTATGAAATAGTGAACTTTTCACAGCCATTAGGAATAATTAGCATTCATAGGAGACTACAGATAAAGTCTAGTTTAATCCAACCTGGGCGTTTACCATCTCTGGCTAATAGCTTTTACATATCTCACCTGATTTTTTTTGCTTAATGTTTAAAACTTTAATTTATATTTGAAACTTTTGATACCTGAGAGACGGAGATAGATGGAGCTTGATAGAAATCCCCTTTTAAAATGAATTTCAATCTTGTATGTAAAGTCATATTCAGTTTTTCAGATTTTGTGTTCGGATGATGGGCATGCCAGTCAAATTAAAATTAGCTTTTGAAATAATTATTATTTCTTCTTCTTGTTTTTATTATTATCCTTAGTAGTAGTAGTATAATTATCATTCACCTCTATGAAGGTTAGGAATCTCAGTAAAGGTTTGACAATCCAGGAAAGCAGCACAGAAACACCTCAAACATAGAATGAAAAAAACGGATGTTTTTCTAGGTTTAATTCAGGCTTCAGGCACAAAACATAAATATAAATCCTAACAATGGATAGCATAAAGGAAGATGGTCTGATGTCAGGGGCTTTAAATGAAATCAGAACCTAACAAATAATAAAAAAAATCACTAGATCTCATTTAAAGAAAACAAATAGAAGGTAGAAGGAAGCTTGAGAGCCAGATCCACTTTAACAAGACCTGTCAGTCTAGGAAATTAGCATTTGTAACATAACATTTATTACTTTTCTTTAAGCTTATGTTTTTAAAATAGAAGTATTTGTTACTGGCTGGATAATCTATGTTTAAGTTTGTCTTGTCAGCTATAATGGAGAATCATTCTAATTAACAGAAATGAAGGCTTAAAACATCCAACATCTGTGTGAAATTAATCTATATAATGAGTTTCTATTAGCAGACTGACTTAGTGAAATGAATTAACTTTCTATTATATTCTAATTTCTTTAATGTGACTGTTTTAATTTCATCTGAGAGCTCCTGTTGTGCAGCTCATTGACTGGGAATATGTGTTGATAGATATGTTTGAGTTTCAGAAGCTTGGAAATCAGCTACTCAGAAAAGGAAAAACATCCAGTTTAGAAATCTGCTGTTACACACAAGTTAAAATCACTTGTTCTTTTAAGGGACTGTTTCATTCATAACTCAGCAGATGAAGGACGTTTACACAGGAAACGGTTCTGGTAAAGAAATAAGAAATAAGACACCAGGCCTTTGTTCTCTTTGGTCAGCAGTGGTTTGCAGTCAGCAGTGGCCATGCATGGCTTTTTTGTCTATTATTAATGAAAAATCAGCCGTTAATGATGAAGTGAGGTCTGCAGATTAGAGATAGACTCACAGTGTTTGTTTTAAGGCTGATACCGATGGTTTTGATGTCAGTATGACTGATCCCAGTTACCCCTGATACTCTATGTGCTGCTGATATTTTAGGCCAATTTTAGAAACCAATATTTATTTTTCTTCCTCCATCAACATGATGTCAAATGTTGCACTGGCCTCAGTCTAATCAAAAAGAAACATTTATGCACACATCAAACTAGAAATGATCAATGAAGAGGAAATGCAAGCACTTTCCATCAGAAACCTGATAGAAACTAGGTCTGGATGGGAAACAGGATAAAAGAAAGTCGAATAACAAACATAATAATAAATAAAAAACTTTGTTATGAAAATGGTCTAAAACGTTAGGGTGTAACAAAAGTAGCTGTAACAGAAAAACACCTTTGAGGGGGCAGAAGATTTTCCCATGCTGCACATTCATGCTAAGTGCTATGAGCAGTGTGCTGCATGCAGACATCTGAAATGATGGAGATGTTCTCCAGTAGGAACATGGTTCATTCCTCTGTATGCAGCATGCTGCCTTAAAGCTTAGAAAGGTTCAAAGTTTATAATATTAAACCCCTTATATTCCGCATGTGAGGGCCTTACACGTCAGGCTTTGTCCAGAACAACCTTCATGTTCAGAGCTGATGCCGTGGAGATGCAGAACTTTGGTTCTGGAGCCACGTGGAACATTAAGCTGGTCCTCTCTGCATGAAGAAACAGAAGGTGAACCAGCTCTGTTACCCATTATTGCCTCATCATACAGTCATCTGTAAAGCTTTTACTAGTGATGGACATGCCTGACAATTACAGTACCCGGAATATATAAAAATATATTGATAGTTTTATAAAAACTATCAACATTCTTAAAAAAATATGTTTCATCCAATGTTGTTGCCACAGATAAGATGATGGGTGATTTACTTGATTAGTGAGACCTACATGAAATTCAGCTGTAAAATCCTTATTGTGATTCTGAAAGCAGCAACTTGGCAAATATCAGAGAGAAACCAAGGCTGATAAACATCAACAAAGTAAAAGTCACAGAGCCGAACTTCTGCCAACATAAAGAGCCTGATTCCACATAAATTGCACCTGCATCCGTTTTTAGTGCAATAAGTGGGCATGATGCTGGTGATCTACAAAGATCGAGACGATAAGGTTCAACCCATTGAAATGAACACACTGAGTCTTTTAATAGAATGGCCAAAAAAGAAAGATGAGGTTCAAAGTCACTAAGATGGAGGAAATACTGATAATTATTAAACAATAATAATAATAATAATGGATAATATTTACTGTGCACCTTATAGCCCATGTAAAGGTGATACGAACAAAAGTAAAAGATTTGAGTTTACTTTTGTTATGTATTTAATTTGAGCTGCCCTATGGATGTTTTTACCCTGTTAATATTAATATTCTGTTGTTATTTTTAATGGTCCAAATACATTTAGATCTGTCCAGAATCTCTCTCTATCCTCATCGTTCCAGTACCTCCTTTGTTTGGCTGCTTCCTGCCCCCTCATGCTCTGGTTTTTATAGGGATCATCAGTAAACATCTAAACCACAAACTCCTGCCAGCAAAATTATTATTTGAATCTAGAAACATTAAACACACTTTTTTCCATTTGATTTTAATGACACTAATGTAAAGTCATCCCTCGCTATAACGTGGTTCATCTGTCTCGCTGCTTCACGGATTTGCATCTTGCATTGTGTTCTGCATTCCAATTGGCTAAACAGTCTCACTGCTTCTTTCACTGAGGATTCAGATGTGAACATGTTTTGTGCTGTTTTCTACCTTCCCTGTAAATAGGTGTGAAAAAGTCTTTACATGTTCTGTGATGACAAGATCACACTGAGTCATAAAAGCTCTCCTGCTTGGAGCAATAATTATGTTAGCAAACAATTGCGCTTTGCAGTGGTGTGGTTTGCAGTGTGTTACTACCACAGCAGGATGACAGAAAGGAAGGTGCTTATCAGACAGATAATGGTAAACCTTATTTGCACTTCCAGACTGCATTCTACCTTTTATACTGAAGATCATTAAACTTAATAAAATAGGAGCTCTAAATGTGACATCAAATAACTGAAGAAACACAGCAACTTAGAACAAACACAGACTGCTGAGCATTTCAGAGATGATACTTCATAAAAACATAATCATAAAAAAGCTGTGAAAATAAAACAACTTAAATACTGAAAAAAGATCAATCTTATATAAATTGGATTTTTTCTCAATCCAACTTAGTGCTTTTGTAACTATATGTAACAAAAACTATATAAAATAAGTGTGAATGCAGATGTTCAGGTCAAACCTGCATGAAATATTAAATCCTTAGATTACAAATAATGTAACTGTGTTATCAATATTTGAAAAATAATTAAAAGTAATTTAAAAATAATACCTCTGTTACCAACGTCGTTATTACATAACGCCATTACTGCCAACCCTGGTTAATAATATGACGGGTAGAGACATAGTTGCTGAGATTAGAAAGTCTAACAGCGGCTGGGAGGAGGGATCTGCAGTAGTGCTCCTTTGTGCACTCAGGGTGCAGCAGTCATTTGCTGAAGGAGCTCTCCTGTTCTGTTAGAGCTTCATGCATGTGGTGGGAGACATTGTCCAACAGTGATGTTATTGTTCTTACAGTCCACCTGAGCCTTATAGGCAAGGAAAAAAGAAAGCCAAATACTCAGCTTTTTCTGCCACATGTCAATATGCAATGGGCAGGCAATGAGGCCAAAATGAATTAAAAATAATGAAGCGTTTCCAAAGAGAAATAAAATGCTGCAGTAACTCATGGGTTGTTTTTTTCTTAAGTGAATTGTTGTTTATGGAATAGCTGTAGGCTGTAAGGATCTTTAACTCTTGAATGTGTTGTGATGAGGTGACTGTGGCTCTAGTGTAATATTATCTTTGGCTGCTACACTACTGTACATAAGTGAGAAAAGTTTGGTCATTTTCCCGTGTTCAGCTTTGTTTGAACATGCAAACCTCAGACACCAATTAAGATGGAGCTCAATTAAGCAGCTAAGAATTTCTGAAGCTACCTATAAGACATTAAAAAACAGACCAAAACAATACATATGAAGAAAAGTGGTATCTGCAGCCTAACAATTATCTCATACAGAGTGTAATTGGTGAGCTTTAATGACTCAAAAATCAATAGCAATCCTGAACCCCAGGACTCTTACTGCTGCAGCCTTCCCTTAATGAAGGGAGAGATTGGCCACTCAAGGTGGGCCTTTTTCAATGCACATGCTGTTTTCAGTGCTCGAGAAAATGGGCATATTTTCCATGAAGCAGCTTATTGCTTTTCAGAAAATAGTCCTGAGCCTTATTAGTGCCTCAGATCTTTATGATTATTTATTTATCAGCAAAGCTGAATTAACTCCTGCTTATAGGACCATTGGAGTCTAATAACTGCAGACAGTAGAGTATGTTTGATTATTGGGTATCATTTCAACCCATTTACTGATGTATCTAAAATGATTGGACGGCTTTTCATCTCCTGAAAACTTTTGGTTTTATTTCTGCTGCTGTGAAGATTCCTTTGGTATTTAAGCTTGTTGAACACTAAAGGCAGCTGGGTTTACAGGCAGCCTATTCCTCTCAGTACCAGTGATGTTAACATGGTCTAAGGTGATTAATTACACTCAGTAGAAGTATAAGGTGAGCAGTGATGCTGAGTCCACCTTTCTTCAGCCATCATTGCCAAAACTCTGATAAAATTGCAACATTCCCAAAGAGCAGAGCCTTGTGACAGCGTTGAAACCTTAGCTCTGCTTTGTTCCAAGGTTGGAACATTGAGATCTCACTGTATTTCTGCACTGAAACATCCTACATGTGTACAGGTTGAAAATCACCTTGTCTGCTCTGGTAAAACAACCAGAACATGTATGGATAGAGTATAAATGAAGGGTGGGAGCATTGGAAGCTTGCACTGAAGATATTTGAATATGTTCAGAAAGATCAAGGATTTGACTTGAGTCACTAAAGGTTTAAAGCTCAGAGGTTGAACAACAGGTCATTTTAGAGGGTTTTTTTAATGATGTATACAATCACAAACCTAAGGAAGAGTCAGAGAATCACTGAAAATAAAAAACAGCCTTTTTCAAACTTAACATACTAAACAGGTTTCAATCTGAGGCAACCTGACTTTGAACCCCAACCTTTGATCCTGGACAGAGAGGACGGATGGTTTGAAAGAGGGCTGAAAACAACAGACTCCAGGAACCCAGGGTCATTGATTGGCATCTGACTTGGAACGAGCTGATGGGCCTCTGAGTGCTTACGAACATTTACTGTCCAAAAACAGTCGACACAACTGACAAAGACTCCTGGATAAGAGCTGAAACATTTTCAGAAAAAAAAACTGAGCAAAAGTCAAGTTAGCTCCGATTTAAACCTGTTTTGTTTTTGCACTGAGTTAGAAAATGTACAATTTGTACAGCGATCGACACAACGCTGGAGGACCTCAGCAAGATACAGAATAGATTATTAATAACTGAGATTATCATCTCTATCTCTATCTAATCCTTCTCTCTGTAGATTAACTCTAACAAACTGGTTTTAACAGATGAATTAGTGGCAGCATGGCTCGGATCATTTAGCTTCAGAATTTAGTTCTCATAGTAAAGTGTTGTCGTCCAAAAAGTCATCTGGTGTCTCATCATAGGAATGTAAATAAGATAGATAAACCTGCAGTTCTTAGTTTGTTTTACAAAAGGATAAGTTATGAACCCGTCCTATAGGAGGGAAACTTTGCACAACTCTATAAAGGATAACAGTTGACATTCGAGGCTGGGGATGATTTGAGAGGTTTGTGTTACCAGTTTCATCTAATCAGAAATCTGTGTTTAACCGCTAGAAGTATGGCCTGTGGCTGTCTGCACACTGCTGCTAAGGCTGCCTTGAGACAGCCTGTAGAAATCCAGTCCAAAGGTTTGAATGAGGGTTTGCAGGTTTAATATGAATGAAAACATCTCAAGTACATTTATATTAGCAGTTAAGGAGGTGATTTTGTTCGGGCGTTTGTCCGTTTAGAGCCGTACTTCCTTCCACTTCCTTCACAAAGAGCAATTTTCATGGAAGCAATGCAAAGTTTATTCCATCTGAGTAAGAAAGGTTCACTAATCAGACTCTGTGTTCTGAGCAGGAATTCACATTTTATTAGATTGAAGATGATTAGTGAGCTTCCTAAAACCCCATGTCTTCAGAATATTCCCACAGACACCTGGCAGCTCTGCCAGATATTTAATCAAGCTTTTCAGAGATTTTGTTAAAGATTTTTTAAAAACTGAGCAAGGAAGAAAACATGCAGAGAGTAACTCTGAGGCTCGTATGGAGTCTCATCAGGTCAGTAGGTGGTTCTCTGGTTTGGAGGATTTACATCCAGGCTGGGAAATAATCTGGAGAAATGTTTCTCCCCTGGTGGCAAAATAGGTCTGAATAAAAGGCCAGTTAGGGAAATTACACAAGAATCAGAGAAACTCTTTATCCTGTTAAACAGGAAAGATTAAACCAGATTTAATTTCAACATTTACTAAGTGTCTTTATCTGCTACCAGTGTCAAAGAAGGAATTTATTTCTAAAAGTTTCTTCAAAATATCTCCTGTTGAGGCTGAAGTTGTGTCTGTGTGTATTTAAATCTGTGTCAGGGTCTTCAGGGGACAGTGAGGACTGTGCAATCAGCTCGCAGGGGCTCCGGGTCCCCACTCAGAAGTCCTACTCGTCCAGTGAAACGCTGCGAGCCTTCGACCAGCACCAGGACCAAACCAGGTCAGAACTCATCACACCCCTAATCTCCATCTTATATATAGAGATAAATTCAAGCACTTCTTAGAACAATAAATTGATCATTTTAAAGTATGTTTTGATTAATTTTTTATTGTAACAGGCTAATATTTCTCTTTATTTTGTTTTTATTTATATTATGTGCTTCTCTAGTTTTCTGAAAAACAGTTTTTGGGTTTTTACCAACTCTGACCCTCATTAATCAGCCAGAATCATCCAGATTAGCAGAAATATCTGAAGTTACACGTTGTTCAAGTTTCACTTTTTCATTTGAATTATTCAAATTATTTAACTTTTTTTTAGAATATTCTTGTTTATTGCAATAAACCTCTTAGTGCATTAAATTATTTGATCTGCTCATCCAGAGCCTTATCTGTCTTGAAAACTATCAGGAAACAAAAATCGAAAGCAGTCATTATTTGGTGAGTAGAACATAATGTATGGAAAACTTGTTTTAAAGGTAAAGAGAGGAATTTGTTGGAAATTAGAAAGGTAGATATTCAGAATCTGACTCTTGGCATTAGATCTTATGAGGCTAAGCTGTGCTTTGGATCAGTGGCGGTCGGTTCCTGATTGGGGGAAAGATGATCATTTGTTGGTTTGAATCCTCTAAATATTTAATCTGAATTATTCAACAGACTTTGCGCAACAAGTGTTGATGTATAAAAAAAGATGGATAAATGAGAATCGTGCAATGAGGTGAAGATCCTAAGCAAAGTTCAACAGCATAAACCCAGAGCTGAGCGTCAGCATTTATTAGAGCTCTGATCTAAAAGAGAACAGCAGAGAACACTTTGTTCTTGGTTTGTTTTCACAGGTTACTGTACGGTACCACCAAGGGCCACAAGGAGATGGTTCATCGTGAACAGGAGAACTACAACAGACACGGTAAGTCCCCACCCCCAACTGGCCACACTATGGACATCATTTAAAGGTCAATAATGTTTAAATGAAATCATACAAGCCTGGGAAAATATCCCAGCTGATCCAAACGTTGAGACATATTTCAGACCAGAAGGTTAAAGTCTGACTGATGCAGTTAATAAGTCTAATTATTCAGGCAGACGTCAACAAACCAATCAGTTTGGGATGAATTTGTACGACAAAAAATGATTAATCCAGCCGCAAAATACCAGAACTTGTGCATAAAGTCTATCTGCTTTCATCTTTTCTAAACATGAAATCGGATGTTAGCATCCAACAATTACGCAGAACTCAAGTAGCCTTTGGACCAAATTACTTTTTGACTTTTACTTGACTAATTTCTTGGTTGAATACTTCTTACTTTTACTAGAGTAAAAAGACGTCACATACATGCTAATCTTACTTGAGTACAATTTCTGGGTACT
This sequence comes from Jordanella pulchra, assembly GCA_034780135.1. NCBI lineage: Eukaryota > Metazoa > Chordata > Actinopteri > Cyprinodontiformes > Cyprinodontidae > Jordanella > Jordanella pulchra. The sequence goes on from JAUZNJ010087506.1 coordinate 11,356, forward strand.
CTTCCCACCTCTGGTTGTTTATGTTGTCGACAGGATTAGCATACAGTTAACCTTCCAAGGTGTGTATAAGTGACGCATCAATGATTGAACACGATCGCACATCAGGTGAAAATGTTGTATGATTAACAACTAACATAGCAGCAACTCAAACTGGTTTAATTTCAAATAATTCAGTCATATCCTACAGAGAAATTGGTTGAAAGTTTGCTGTTTTCTGCATCCAGTCACTGGTTTAGCAGGACTCTTCCCTCCTGGATTAGCATGTAGAGACAGTAACAAAAGCACTTCAGGCTTGTTCGTCTTTTCTTTATCAGTCATTTCCACTGAGACTGTCTCACCAAGGCAGGGTGCCATCATCAGTGTGTTGATAATTCTGTTCAAGTCCATCATTTCCTACATTTGAGATGTGAAGACCTGACAGATGTGTGCTCACTACTAAATGGTCCCAGTGAGGATTTGAACCTTATACGAGGCTTTGAGAAATGGGTCGTGTTGCAACATGTTTGCTGAGGAGCTTTGAAGGTTCAACAAAGGCTCATCTCACCATCACTAGACACGTCTTTGAATGGTGGATATAAATGTAGCTTTGAATGTCATTGGTATCAGTGCAGGCTGTGAATTCAATCCGCTTCTTATCTAGTTTGTTCCAACAACTATTATGCCATTTTGTTTCTTATTGAATTTGCTTTAGATTTAAATGGTTAAAATTTCAATATTCAGCAGCATCACAAGGTAAGTGCTTGAAAATCTGTCAAATTCAATACTAACCAAGGTGTGGGAACCCCATATCTACTTTAAATAAAAGAAAGCTGACTGTTTTTCAGTAACTTTACTGATTTATCATCAGATTATCTTTTATGACAAGAAACCGCATCACTTTCTAGGTACATCCTAATGGAAATTCCATTTTTTTCATGTCAGTCTTAAAAGAGACAATAGGAAGGCAGTAACCTGTTTTCATAAGTGTGTGTTTTTGTAGGCCAGCATTTCAGTCTTCGTCAGCTGGGGATTTGCGAGCCGCCTCCACGCCGCGGCCTCCCTTTCTGCTCCGACATTGGCCTTCCCCATCATGGATTTTCTGTGGGCACGCCGCAGGAGGTGGACTCGGAGAGTCAGGCTGTGATGTCACCGGAGCGCGCCATGCGGCTCTGGGGCCGTGGAGGTCTGGGTAAATCGTCAGGGAGGAGTTCCTGCTTGTCCAGCCGCTCCAACTCGGTGCTGACCTTGACTGACACGGAACACGAGAACAAGTCGGACAGCGACAACGGTAGGATCCGGCATCGTCTGCAGCGTCTGCTCAGAAACTATGATCAGAAAATGTTCTTTAATTTGTTCTTTGAGTCCAATTAATCCCTGCTCAGGAAATGAGCACAGTTTTAAAGATGATTGGGAGAAGAATCGGTTCTCATTCAGATTCCTGCCACCTTAGTGTTTTTGCTCCATGTTTAACGTCATCAAATAAATGTTTTTTAGAAAGATAATCCACTTTTTAAATTGTTTAATAAGTGAAAAACTAACCAAACCCACCTGGAGCCAAGTGAAAAATTGTCCCCTAAGCCTAATTGCTGTCTGTCCCGCCCCTACAGAGCCAGCTGGTATTTAGTGTTTGTGAAACCTGGCAATCAGGGCTTTTCTCTCTCTTCTTTCCATCAGTTCTCTTACTTCAGCCTCACTGGAAGGTTTTCAAGCATGAACGACGTGTTTAGGGTGATGTCACAGCTCTCCAATTAGATTTAAGTCTAACCTTGAACTCAGCCGCTACTAAATCTTCATTTTTTTTGCCATCCTGAGGTGAACTCTCCAAAGTGCTTCTAATCATTGCCTGCTGCATAACCCGACATTTATCAAAGACCACAAGAGATTCTCCTTCAGAAAGCAGTGTCTGAGACGGGCCTTTGTCTTTCTTCATGGGCAGCAGTGGTTTTCTGCTTTTTTTCCTTCTTTTTTGCATCATTATTCTTATTTAGGGGGAAAAAACACAACCTTCCTCTAAGATCAGTGCTGTCTTTAATGCATCCCTAAACAAAACACAGAAACAAAATTGACACAAAATAGTGGAAGATTTGGGGAACAAAGAAGGAGCAACATTTAGAAGATGAAATAGTCTAAAAATTCTAAATTACAGAATATCTACAGATATCTTTGCAAAAAACTGTATGTGATCAAATGACCAGAAGACAGAAAAAAAATCCAATCAAACATTAACAGTAAAGATTAGAACCTTTGTTCATTATCTAAATCTAACATGAGAGTCTCCTTCTAAATGTTTAACCTTCTTTATCCTACTTCATGTTGACAAGCAGGTTCTTTTCTATAGATCTGTTGACCAAAGACACAGTTAATTGATGTTTGAACCAAAGGGGCGATTCTGTGTTAGCATAGAGCACTGCTGCTTTAAACAGATCTAATTTATAAACTTATAATTATTCTAAAAATCAACATTTGATTGATAACTAAATATGTTTTCATAGCATTCTTCATTATATTTAATACAGCAATATAATCATATAGAAATATTTCATTTTTACAAGTACTTTTAATATATTTTTAAAAAATTTCAATCATAGATCATAAAATGTGTCACAACAAAACCCAGTTTTACTGCATGTTTTTATTTAGGAGGAGCCAAGGTTCGACTGGTGATCAGAACCAGGATGGCGACTGAAAAATCTCTGCTATCCATGAATTAATGACCAGAAAGCAGCTAGCGGCCTGCGTTCGTTCTCATCTGTGCTCATATACATTGATGTTTAAAAAGCATATTAGCTGATTCTCATGGTAGTTTTCTCTTACAGGTGTTCTTTGGGAAGAGTTTCTTTAACACCCCCCACCGCCACCAACAGACACACATGAACAGAAATCTGGAGTGTTTTCATTAAACTCAGCAAACACACACACACACGTTTTCATTAAAAGATGGCACGTTGTAATTAACAGCCAGATAAACTGCTGAGTCCTTGTGTTTAGTTATATTAAGTTCGATCATGTTTTTATTAAATGACATGATGCCGTGGATGTCAGTGCTCTGGAGGAAACGCTCCGTATCTCTAAAAATGAGTAGTCGTCAAGTTTTCCAAGGCTAATTGACTTTTTCAAGTACAGCTGTGTGTGCGTGTGTGTGTGCGTGTGCGTCTGTGTGTATCCTTGGGTTTAAAATGCTGGTAGTAGATAGTTTGTATACTGGCACCTGTTTGTAGGGAGCAGGTATGAAGGTGAAGACAGAGGGTCTGAGGTGCTACAGGACGGTGTGGCTTTTAAACAAACCCAACTAAGGAAGACATCCATGCAATGATCTGATTATCATCCCATGATGTGCGTTCATCCTCGTAGTTACATGCAACGGTTTTCATGAAACCGTGTCATTCATTCAGAAGAAACAAAATGTACACGTTTAGCACAGGTTAATAAATTCTTAAAGCACAGAGGAGTGAAAAAAAGAGAAAAGGGGAAAGAGAAAGAACATTGTCTGAAATTTCTATCTTGGTTCTTTGGTGTCCAGGGGCTGCAAATGTGCTGCAAATACATAAAAGGGCTGCAAATGTGAAAGTTGCAAACAAAATATGAGGCTAGTCCATGTAAAAACAAGACAAATACACAAAACACATGCAAAGGAAAATACTGCAAATGCAAACACAAGGGATAGAAAAAAAAGAATGAAACAAAACTGCTGCAAACACATAAAAACATGAACAGCTTGATTAGAGGATTCAGTGTTACTGTTTCCTTTGTGTAGTTTCTGTACTGTTGCACGTTTTCTCTTCATTTTCTGTCCTTGCAGCATCTCTCTGTGTGCAGTGTGTTTTTTTTTCCTTTGTATATATTTTGTGTTTGTCTCGTTTTTTGTTTGCATGACTTCCTATAGTTGCAGCACGTTTGCAGCTCTTTGCCCAAATATGCTCCAGTTTAATATCCTTTACAAAGAGGTCAAAAGGTGCCTTCCTCTCTATTGTTTTATTCTAATGACCCTTAAGACTTGGAAGAGAGAAAGTCAAGTTGATAAGAAGTAATGTGTTCGATGGGAGCACCAACATTTTTGGTTGAATGAAGCGTTTCTTCTTTTTTTACTTCATTTTTATCCCCCCCTGTTTTTTTCAGAGAATATTGCACCACTTTCAGCATCAAATATAAACACCTAGAGCCGTAGCTCAGCTCGTATGCCGTTGGTGGAGTCCTGTTTACCCCCTGAAGGGCAGCTATAACTCTACCTTTATAGTGACTCACATTCTGATTTGACACAGTGTAAAATGACATTTTATTGCATATATTGATGTAAAGGACTAATTAGTCTTATTTACCACAGAGAAAACATGAGGAAATACTATTTTTTATATAAATAAAACCAGAACACATATTTATGCATCAGTTTCCAACAACAGAAAGGTTTTGGTTACATTTTACACTTAATGTTTCACTTTATCCTTCCTGATACGATACATTAGGAGTATTTTAGGGTTACTTCTCACCTGCCTTCCTTAAATGTTCACTTAAAGATTTGTTCTTTTATTTTTATGTAATTTTTGTGTCATTTCTGTAGCGGAGCTTATTTTCTGTACCATGAGAAACTGCAGTATGAAGCTAAAAGAATAAATAGCTCAGAGATTGATGGGCTGGCTTATCAGTGCTGTTCATTGCTTTGTAAATCACATACTAAGATTACAAAGATTTCAAATAATAAGCCGAAGCTTAAGATGTGAAGAAGGACAAATTATTCCTTCAGTTCCCATGATGCTAGCTGCTCCTCATGTGTGATCAGTCTGCAAAGCTTTATGACAGGAAATTATACTACTGCTAATAACCTTTGGGTTTGATACCGATGCTTATAATCTATATTCATCAGGTTGGATCTTTTTATTAAAAGAATCAGTCATTTATCTGTAGGTTTAACATCTGGATCGAAGCTTAGGTGGATACTGATAAAGTCAGCCACTGGCAGAAATGCAGGGAAGACAACAAAAACCTATAGTGCTGCTGCAGGAGTTGAGTTGAATTATTGTGGGTTTGCAGCCTAAGAGTAGAGTAGCTTGTAGAGACCGTTCACTTCACACATGTTGGTGGCTTAAAAGGAATATCGCCCAGTTATGCAATTTTCTGTGACTCTAGTTTATCATCGCCACAGACTATAGGCTGCATGTAAGACATAGATGCAGTCATGTGATATCAGCTGTGGCTAATGGCTGAAAAACTTCCCTGCTTTCATTGAACTTCACTCTAAAAACTCAAGGATCCCCATAAAATAAAGAGTAAGACGCTTTGATTCGATCCTGTCGCTCTCATCAGGGCTGGTTTGGGGATTTTAACAGTAAAATACACTGTAAAAAAATAAAGAAACTTAAAGTTTTTACTGCAACAAACTTCAACTGAATTATTCAAGTTTTACTCCTGAGTTTTTCAAACATTGAATTCTTTTATTGTTACCTGGAATCCTACATTTTTCAATAATGTGGAGGTAGTGGTGACTTAGAAAATCCTATTTTTAATTTAGTATTTAGCTCCTTATTGGAGGAATTTATCTTCTGCATTTCATCCGCATCCCTTCTTTATGTCAGGAACAGCAACCATCTGAGGTAGAGTCGCTCCTAGATACAAACCCCCTGCTCTCCAACTAATCACTAGGCACACACTACACTGCTAACCGAACTGCTGTAACTCTGCATTTATATAAAACATAGATGAGAAGCATTGTTGTTATTTGTTTAGCAGCTTCTCTACACAAGAATTTTATTAGTAAAATTGAACATTTAAAGAACATTCAGCCTCTAAAGCTAAATCCAAAAGCTGTTTTTATTTTCTGCATTTCACAACAAGGACACCAAAGCTAGCAGAACTTTCACCTTCAAATTAAAGGCATTGGTACCAAAAACTCACTCAGTAATGTAAAACATCACAGATCAACCTTGGTTTGATGAGCTGACTTTCATTATTGTTCTTATATTTAACACGACCAGATAATGAAGTTGTTTTTTTTTACGAAATATATTTTGTCCAATTGCCTTTACTATCTCCCTTCTATTCTATTCTATTCTATTCTATTCTATTCTATTCTATTCTATTCTATTCTATTCTATTCTATTCGTTTCATAAAGCAACCTTTTCCAAACCTGGTGCTTTCATCTCCCTTCATGAGTGTGTGTGACAGACTTACTGGAAGCTCCCTGCTGCAAAGGTCAGATCCCAGTAGTCAGTTCAGTTCAGCTTTTTTTCTAAACAGTCGTCTCCGTCCCCTGGGTCCAATGTTTGATAAAACAGAAAACAATAACGATCCCGAGCGACCGAGCATTGAACTACCAACCTTGTCAGTAGGGAGGAGCTGCTTTTGCTGTAGGATACAGAGAGGAGCTAAAGACCTGGAGTGTGAGGTTAGGACCTCTCTGAAACCAAACCACCTTTAACTGTGGATCTTAGATTCTGTAACTTCAGAGATCTTCAAGGTTCTGAGGTTATATAAGAGGAAAGCTGAGGCCAAGCCCTCTGTTGTTTCATCAGAGATTTTCGGAAGAAAGCTGGAGAATAAGCAGCAAACAAAAGGGAGAAGGTGAAGCGGGGAGAGACAAAGATCAGAGGGGAGGGGAGATGTAACGATACCAAAAGGAGAAAGTTGAGAATAAAGGAAGGATGGGAAAGGAGAGAAGCCTCTCTGTGTTGTTTGTTCTCCTGAGAGGAAATATTAGACCGCAGACGTCTGTCTGGCTCCCCGGTGGACACCCACTCTAACATGCAGGCGCTCATCCAGCCAGATTAACGCTTTTATGGTGTCTGAACCCATGGGTGCTGGGCTGGCACTCACCCAGTTACTTGATACCAATGATCTCAAGCTGAGCGCTGCAACAATCAGAGGACACAAACACCCAGTGATCCAGGTGCATCTAATGCAGACGACCTGACAGACGGTGATTCACCAAGCAGTGAACTGTCAGAGGAAGAGGAGCTAAATTAAAGCCAGCTGACATCTCTGGAACTGGAAGATGAGATAAAACAGGAAAACTGGGCAGATAGTGGAAGAACTTTTGTCTTTGCTAACCAGATTAGTACGTGTCAACAAAACCCTTCTCTAAGCCGCTTAGCACTATAACCTCAACTCTCATACAGAAACACACACATGAACACACACACAGTCTTTGATATGTTTTGCTTACATTAAGTCATGTCGATGAGTATGGAGAGGGATGAGAAATGAGCTTCTGCTTGTCAAATTATCCACGAGTAGGAATTTTCTCAGTTTCTTCTGCTTCTCTGATGGTTTTTATTAGTAGTAGTTTTATAATTCCTCTTCTTCTTCCTTATCATGGTTGTTGTTTTCATATTAAGCCTCCATCCTTTTTCTTAGGGTTTAATTACCAAGCAGTCGTCTTTGAGATACAGAAAGGAAAATAAAATCCTTGACTATTTTTTTCAGAATCAGGTTCTCACGTATTTCAGTTTTACTAAAATTAGTTCATTAGACAGAAAATCTGCAAGTATTTAACAGCAGAAGATGATGAATTAAGTTTACTTCAATCCAGGGAGGACATCTGGTGTCAAACTCTCTGTGTGAGTTATTATGACTTTCTGTGTGACGCCTCCATAAGGGAGCAGCTACAAGGAGCAAACTTCATTCAGAAACTGGCTTTATCCATCAAATGATCCAGTTTTTGTCATTTTTCTCTGGGCGTTCATGTGGTAGTTTCTTAGAATGACTCTACAGGAAGCTGTAGACGGTTTCTCCTCTCAGGCTCTGTCCCATATTAAAGCCACGAATGACCATCAAGAAGTTGGTCCACATTTGTTCTCTGGGGTTAAATATCAGTTAGATAGAAACCAACTAAAACCCCAAAGACTCTGCAGCTCTTCCAGGGCTGTATGCTCTGGCTCACTGATCTGTAATGCAAACATTGTAGCAGAAGAGCAGCTCTCTCCTGCTTGGTTCCTTTATTTCTGCTCCAGCTTCCTTCCAGTCTCTCGCTCTCTGTCCTCTTCTCTGCTTTGGTGGATGAAGGTTCTCTCTCCAGTTTTTTGGGACTTTGTTTCTCGTCGTGTCTGATGTTTGAGATCGAGCTCTGATGTGCTTCTTTTGGAGAGTTTTTCATGCTGTCACACAGGTTTTACACTCAGAGAAATATTTCCCTCTAAAACTGAAGAGTTATGTCATTTTATTACATAATAAATTCTTAGTTTAACATATTAAATGAACCTTATATGATGCATATTCATTCATTTATATAAAATGTATTTAATTCCAATGCATAACTGTCATATTGATCTACTTTGAATTGATAAAGTGAAGTTGATCAAAATGAATCCTACTGAGTTTATCTATTTCAATACATAAACTTTATGCCTTTGAACTGATAATAATCAGGTTATTTTTATGCAATTCATCAATAAACTTTGTGTGTTTTAAATTAAAATACACTAATTAATTTTGATGAGGTATAATTTATTAATACTAAATTCATAAACTGGAGGATTATGTGTCCTAACTTAATAAGCTTTTCTATATAAATTAATGAGGATCATGTAAAAAAGTAAATGCTATGTAATAAATGAAGATACATCTTCAAATGTGTGTGAATTATTTCTGTGAGTGAATGTTTGTGAGTTTCTGATCAGGAGGCTGCTGCAGAAACTGGACTCTGCGTTTATTAACGGCTCTTCATTCATGATTCAGCAGAGTTTTTCACGTAGCAATGGCTGGATTGTTCAGGTATTTCTTTTATTTTAAAACTGTCCTTTACATTTCTTTCTTGGATACAGATGTTTTAGAAAACAATGAAACAAACTGTGGCGTGTTTCATGGTGAACCTGTGGTAATGTGAGGCGCTCACATGATGCACTGAGGACCATTCTTAGCAGTTTGTACCAAAGTGAGGACATCATCCTGGTGCTCTCGTCCTTCAGTTAGGTTTAGGACCAAGGAGTGAATTGAGTTTAGGGTTAGGGTTAGTTTAGGGCGAGCTGTGAACTGGATAAGGTTTGGCTTATTATCAGCGTTAGGACATAGAAAGGGTTCAAAATGACTGGAAATCAACGGAGGTCAAGACTTGGTCCTTTATATGTACAGAAAGGAGAGGATGGGTGTGATTTAGCAGCTTTAAAATAAACAATAAATGATTACATTTAAAACCTTCAGAAGCCTTTATTGTCATCATATTCTAGAACAGATACAGTGAGATTTTTGGGACTTCCATTTCAGCTACCGTGAAATAAAGAATAAAATAATAAATATAGTAGAAGGAAAAGCAAAATGTAAACAGTACTGGCTCAGTTTGGGGGGGGGGGGAATAGTGCAAAACAGGTGAATAAACAGGTGAATTCCCAGACAGGAAGCTTCTTTACTCCCTGATTTTCTTACATTGCTACTAAAGATCCTGCTGCTATATTCTGGATAACTTTAATAAACACACACATGCATTTTCCTCTTGCTTTATGTAAAAAGGACCATGTGAGAATTTAACGGTAAAATAAAAAACATGGTACCAAAACAGGAGCAAACACACACACACAGATATAACAGGAGCGAAAAGTCACCGGATGTGACAAATGACTGCAATAACCAGAGTGCATATGTAAGTATGGAGAACTTATGCACTGATATTCAGGTGCTCTGTATGTTTGGTACCATTTGACTAGATAACTTGTTTGTTTTAATAACTGGAGGGAAGCATAAAAGGCTTTTAACTGTAGATATATTTCATCAGCTCTGTATGTGTGTGTGCAATATGTTCAGGCTGGGTGCCGTAATAAAGAAGAGTTTAAAATAACTGTTTTTATTACTTTTTAAAGGTAAAATCAGTGGTAAAATAAACAGTGTGAAATCTACCTTTAAACCGTTCCTTTACAATCATTACAGATTTTTTGTGGGCTTTGTATTAAAAATACAGAAACGCCTCCGTATTCATTTGATTACAGGGTTTAATTTATTATATCATACATGCTTCTTTAAAAAATATCCTCAGAATATGAGGTGAATAACTAATCAATTAATTCCGTTATTTATATGGTTTTGCTTTAGAAAAAATGCAAGAAATAAAATGACAAAAACAATCAGCTGAAGGTGACATAAAATAAGCTCCAGTTATGTTGAAATTCATGAAAAACAGACACAAATATACAGGATCTGAAAACCTAAACAGTTAAATAAGCTACATTTAAAACAAGAATGAGAATTTAAATTTCTCATAAAGTGGCATTAGTTATTTAAATCCAAAGAAAATACTTAAAATAAGACAAATTCAGAAGAGAATCGAATCGAACCAAAGAATCAAAACCGGTTCTTTCAATTTATTGCTGTATTTACACTGATTCATAAAGCTGCTTTTAAAGTCTAACTGAAAACTTTGGTATAAATATCCTCCTATAACTCGGTGTTGCTTCACATTAGTTTGTTTTCAGCTTTTTCAAACCATATAAACAGAAAGAAATGTTTGATTCTAGATGAGTGAAAATCCACCAGTTCCTTAAATGATCCTAAAACCAGGACATCTGTTTGCTCTGAATCCACTGAACTGCTTTGAAACCCTGTGTGATTTCACTAGATGCAGCGCAGGGCACTAATTTTACTGACTTTATCCTTTTTATGGGTCAACATGAGAATATGTGGAAAAGGTTTCAGGTTTTTCATCAAGTTGCTTCTGTAAAACAGAAATGTTTTCAGGACTAAAAGTATTTCTCTTTCTTTAGTTGAACGTTGTTCTGTTAGTTTTTACTGTGGATTTCCACGCTAATGAAATGTCCCCACCCTGGGGTGTGTGTGCTGCCTTCCACTCTGAGACGTGAGCGGATGGATGTGTGTGAGAGCGTGTGTAGCTTCAGACGCTCTAAAAGTGGTCAAGGTGAGAACAGGGATCAGGTATCAAATAGATCAGGTTGAGACTGAGTTTCATGTCTATAAACCATGATCTAGGAGTATTGATGAAGTGTCATATTCAGATTTACACAGTCACACAAACACAACCAATTATAGATCAGACACACACACAGGCGCTCCCTGTCTGCCATCTTTGACTCCTTTCATGTTTCTGTTTTTGGTATTTATTTCAGTATTTTGGTCTCTTTTTTTACTGCTTTCTCACATACATACACATTTACACCCAGTCATTAGTATGTGGTGCCGTGTGATAGCCAGATCAATAGGAGCGCTGTTCTTACAGGATCATTTGGCCTCTGAAGCAAATGCTCTGACAGGCACTACATCATAAGGACATTACCAAGAAGCCGTTTTCTCTTACCCACCCCTCTGCTCTCTCAATCCCTCATTTACTTTTTTTCCCTCCTCTCTCTTTATCTTTTCTGATCTTTATCTCGTGAGGACAATGCCACTATCTCCTGTTTTCATGCTTCCTTCTGCAGCCGCTGACTGACTTCAACTGTATTTGTACTGAAACTGAATGAAAATGAGGCTTTTCTAAATCTGACCTAATTTAAGCTAATTATTTATTTTTGTTATTATCATCATCCATTTTTATTTATGAAGAACTGGATGGATAGATGGATGGATGGATGGATGGATGGATGGATGGATGGATGGATGGATGGATGATGGATGGATGGATGAATGGATGAATGGATGGATGGATGGATGGATGGATGGATGGATGGATGGATGGATGGATGATGGATGGATGGATGGAT
>JAUZNJ010087517.1:0-22961 GCA_034780135.1 Jordanella pulchra
GTGGTGACGAACAAGCCCAGGCAAGTAGGCCACCGACTTCGTTGCAGTCAATCAGTAGGCGGGGTCAAAACACTAGCATTTCTCTCTCGCTTTTTTGTAATGAGTAACTAAACCACACATTGAAAATGTATCGTAGTAGAAGTATGCAATTAAGTTCGGAAATATAGTGAAGTAAAAGTGAAAGTTATCACAAATGTTCATACTTGAGGAAAGTATGAAGTACTCCAAAATATACTTAAGTAGTGAAGTACTTTTACTTCGTTACTACACAACACTGCTCCCAGCAGTGCCAATGCATCCATCACATAAAGATTCCCCAATGGTATTTTAATGTTTAACACCAACAGTGCAAATGCCTCACATCTAGTAACAATTTACGTTTTAATGAGTAGTATGACTTATCACCGGGGAGAGGAATGTGATGGTAAGGAAACATTTAAGTATTTGAGAGAGTCGGATTTGAAATCCAACCTGGCTTTTAGGCCATTTTTATTTATGTCAGAGGTCCTTATTTATATTTGTGGCTCATTAATGCAAGTATATCACACTGCAGGTTTGAATGCAAGCTTCATAAACAGAACCGCTAGACTGTATTTAATGCATATATGAAAAAAGTGATACAATCAAATGAAACTGGAAAAGCAGTCTAAGAGCGCAGACCTCTGCCAAGCAGCAACATTTTCCCTAAATTGTAACTTAAATCTATAGCTAAAACTCACACATGATCTGAATCATTACAAAATTTAAATGAATTGTTCCTTGGCATGCGTCACACCTCTGTTAAAAAAAACACTATAAAATATGTTTATAAGTATTCAGTTGATCCTGCTAACGAACCAACAATGTTTTTGTCTCAATAAAATACCTCTGGACTTTTTCAGTCCGATGCTGTGGCTGTCAATACTTCCTGCTGCCACCCTCTGGTTCAGTGGGGAACTGCTTGTTCTGCTTAAAATACTTATCTCACAACTTTGGAAAATCTTCTCAAAACGTCCTGCATCCAGAATATGATGTGGATTATCACTAAACTTTAAAGGACTGTTTCTTGGACTGATATGCACCTTTGGTAAAAATTTCATTTAAATCCATTCATAACTTTTCAAGTTATCCTTTAAAAAGACAGACTGACAAAACAAACAACCACACACAAACTCGACTGAAATCATTACCTCCTTGGTGGAGGTAATGAGTAAAGTTGCTGTGTTTTATTTTAAGGGTTTTTTTGTAATGAAGGCACATGCGTACATTTTGAAAAAACATACTGGACATATAGGAACCAGGTCAAGTAAAAGCAAACTTTCAACAAATACATATAATGCATTAAGGACACTGTACAAGAACAGTAACACCCATACAGAATTGTCACGAATGAGTCATTACACTCTAATCGTCATGGTGCAGCTTAGCAAAGTATGTCAGTAAAAAACGCTACATTTTGGATATAGTAATTATGCATACAATCTTATTTGCCAGAAAAATGGTCTTAGTGCTTTGTTAAGTAAGATGACATGTTAGGTTATTAATAAAGAGCAAGAGAAGCAAAGACCCTAACATTGGAAACAGACTCTTTTGGGATGTGCAGTGGGACAGAGCAGGGCGCACCTCAGTGTCCCAACTGTATAGCAATGTTCACTCAGTGTTAATGAATCAATCAAGTTCGACCAGATAAATCACAGTGAATGCCTCGCAATGGCCAACTGTCACCATGATGAATTCCTTCATTTCATGTAATAAGCTAGCCGGGAAGTGATTTATTCCTGTTGTGCAGGCGGCTGTATGCAGCAGTGGACAGAGGCGAGGGATACAAAATGAAGTGTAATATGTCATTGAAATATTTCGCATGCAGTCAGTGAATAAGGTTGAGCTGCAGGAAAATCACTTCAGTGCGAAATCCAATCGATAGAAGATTTCACTCAGTGGTTTAATGGTTGACTGGTTGAGGCGGCCAATTGGGACATTAGGTTGCATGGCTGGGCTTAGGCTGCACTAAAGGCTCCCGCGAACCAAAGACAGAATTCTTCACACATACATAGGAAAATATCAGCTTGCTCCCATTTGACTTTCAATCTGCATTCATCTTTTAAAAGCTCCTGTTCTCTCGTTGCCTAATATTTCACAAAGAGACAAAGATAAGTGGGAGCAGAAAGTACATTCTAATGCTATTGATTTCCTTTGAACCCCCTTTGTTCACAGCCGAGATTAAGAGCTGTTGTGATTTTCTTTTTAAACACAGACCTCCTCTATGGCTAAGTGGTGGATTTTCTGTGCTGTTCAACTATAAAATACTGCTGACCTAAAGTATAATATGTTGAATGCATGGTAGAGTTGGGCGATATGGATTGAAAATACAATATCTGATTTTTCTCCTACAAAACCTGAATAATAATTTTTTTCTTCCTTGATTTTCATGATAAAAAAACAAATGGCACCCATCACTTTCAAAAACTAGCTTTTATTTCAAACATCTAGGGGTTGACCTTAATTTAAAGGGCAACAAAATTCAGGCCGTGAAAATGCTTGTAAAACAACGATTTACAGTGAAGCATAAACTAAATGTTTGTGCCTAGTCCTATTACACAGTCAGCTAGTTTATACATTATGAGTAGACATCTAAGACGAAAAAAGGAACTGATATCACCCAGAAGTATGGAAGCCCACTGGTGTAAAAATGTCATGATTTCCAAAAAATAAATCTTCACAAACAGAAAATCTGATTAATTGATTTCAACAATGAATCACCTAGTCCCAATTATGTGTTTACAAGGGGTTGTGTAAAGTTTATAATAGGTTGGACAAAGTTTATGGGTTGTGGACTGAACCACAGCAAGCAATGATTTAATATACAATAATAAAATATCATACAATATATTGAGGAAACACAGTCAAAAATGAGTAAAACAAAACAAATATAAACTAAGTTCAAAATGTATCAAATGCAATTTAAGAGCGATTAATCAAGACAAATGAATAGAGATAAAACATCAAATTCCATTTAATTTATTATCAAATCCAAATAGTCCTACCTACAAGATAAATAATATTATTGCAATTTAGATAAATAAAATGTGATATGAACAACCAAGGGAAGTAAAAGCCTGGTTATGGAGGTTATAGATTTTAATTGTAGAATGGGTGGGTTACCTGCATCAAGTAGGAGAGTAAAACTGCAGGGATAAGGATGAGATGACTTAGGATTTTAAGGCTTTGCACATGACAAACTGTATTTTGAAAAAAATTCTATTAATTACCTGGTTTTATTTATCCCCATTTTTTGTATTTATTTAATTACAACAAGGTCCTTTGACAGAAAAAAATTTTCTCTACCAGTTTTTACACTACAATAACAGTTTGAAGAATTTAGTTCAGCATTGATCGTATAAGACGTACATGAAAAAAAAAATTAGGTGGAAAATATAACCCTTGATTTTGTGTTAGTAGGCAGCTCAAAAGCAGATAATAAAGAAATTATAAATAACAATACAAATGATTAATAATAAAAAAAAATCTAATAAAACAATCTTGGGCATTTTTGTTGCAAATATTAATGTAAAATTTTATTTAATGCTATATCTTGAGAATATCCTGTCCACCTATTCATATTTTGAACATGATATACAAGCCAGGTAGAAGAAAAAAACTTTTTGGTCTGTTTTCTCTTCATATCTTACAGTGTTCTCACCCTGCAGTACCTTTATGGGGCTTTGAGAAACATTGTTCTAAAATAGAGCTGAACCAAAGGGAAATTACATGTATTAAAGCCATTAAAGGTTTTTTTTGTCATTCTAATGTATATCTTATGAATACCAGAAATCCTTGATTTATAATCATATATAATATTTATATTACCATTGCTAAATGATTAATTTCTCACTAAAGTACATTGGTGATTCCATCTGCTGAGAGGTTTTTTGCCCATATTAAATGTAAACCTGTTATTAAGAATCATAAAAGCATAAGTAACAAAGAGCTTTTCAGTTCTCTGCAAAGTAAGCCATTTTGGGATTGAGACATTTAGTAGTAAGTACTCATTTCAGGAAATTTAATTTTAAGGTGAGCTAGTGTTACATTTTCTAATCCGCTTCGGTAAGGCTGCTGAAAAGGAAATACATTTGTCATGATCCGTAGTTCTGTGTTCCTTTTTTGAGCTTCTGTTGTCTCTGTGCTCTCCGTGTCCTCCTGTCCTCCCTTGATTACCCCCAGATGTGTCTCGTTTCCCTGATTTCCTCCCTGTGTATTTAAATCCCCCTGTGTCTTCTGTTCTTGGTTGGGTCCTTGTCTGAGTTGTCTTAGATTGTCTGAGTTTGTCTGCGTTGTCTGAGCGTCTGAGTTCGTCTGAGGCTGACTGCCACTCTGCCTCTCGTATGTCCAGCGCTACCGGTGTTTAACCCTGGATTCTATTAAGCCATGCTGCCTGGCCTGAGGACTTTTCAGTTGCTGTACTTGTTTGGATTATTCATCATTAAAACCTCATGTTTCACCACATCCTGATTCCTGCCTCTGCCTCTCCACCTCAACCACAACCGCTTCATGACAGCATGTGTCTGTTGAATTAAAGTAGATGTTATCACTATATTATGGAGTCATAACCTGCTGAATTTCCTTCATATCAAAGTTAACCAAGCGTCCCAAATTAACCCTACTGGAGCCTTGAGGTCCTCTTTTCTCGTCATTTCCAGCACCTTTATGGTAGAACCTGATAATTAATCAAAAGTAAACGAGATGTATGCCGAAACTTGCAAACTATGTGAATCAAAAGGTGGATATAGAAGACTGTTCTCAACAACTTAAGCAAGGTGATAATTAAGGAGCTGTCACTGTTTGCTATCTTGTGACTAGATGTGGGCGAGACTGAATGTGTGCATACCTTTCCTTGTGTGAGCCAAGATGTTAATGGATCCAGATCCCCAGATCTCTTAATATGCGTCTGAGGGCTCATTTGGGTTCAAAGGTCACAGTTTAATTATACTGCGGCAAAGACTTAATTTTCAATTATAATCACACCAGGGAGCTCACCTTGAAAAGGACGAGTAAGAGACAGCCAGACGGTGCCCTTTCTAACCTTTATGGAAAAATATTTACTTATTTTTGAAACACTAGAGATTGTTAATGACTTCATTGTGTTAGACCTAAAGGTGGTCTGTTGTCATGGCTAAAGCCTTGAACCCTAATCTATAACTGGATTTGTTAAAATTACTTAAATTCATTAGTGGTGAATATTCAGATAAAACAATTGTGTCCTAAAAGAAAAAAAATAATTTTATCGGCTGAGTCAAGTCTCAATTATTAGCCAAACTAAGATTAAGGTGTATATGCTGAAAATAATATCCCTACACTGGATGTATACTGTGTTGTCTTTAGCAATAAACAGAACTGCAATAGAATATTACCTTGAATCATCAATTATTTTAAGACTTAAAATATGACAAACTAACCTTTTATTGTTTTAATAAGCATGTAGCCTGTCAGGCAGCTGTTGGCTCTCAATTCAAAATTCAAACTTTGCTAAAGAAAGTTTCCCAGAGGGAAAGAAGCTTTCCTGTTAGGGTTCAACTGATAAATGGAGTCTGGAAATAAAACAGCGCCAAACAACAGGCTTGTTGTTATAGCTTCAGCTGATCCTCTTCAGCAAAAATATTACAGCAAAAGATTGACAATGACAACTTTTTTAACCAGTTTAACCTAAGTATAAATTCAATATCTTTCAAAACTTTCCCTCCTTAAATCAGTGTTGCATTATGCAAAACTCTCCATTAGTACTTTGTCAAATCTTTCCAGAATGTCATGCAAAAGACAGCACACAGCAGGAAGCTTTCCTTGGAGCAGTTGGTGTCACAGATCCTGAGCTCTGGGACAGTTTCACCACACATTTAGGGATGAAACACTTCCCAAACCAACCTCACTGGGTTGTTCACTTTTCCTCTTCTTGCATGCTTGCTTCTTTTTCACTCTCGCTTGTGCTTGAAAGCTCCACTCAAAGTGAAAGGCTCCCTTGTTCTCAGCATGGAGGAGCGGATGCAGGTTGAAAGACATTCCCTTTTTTCTTCATCTCTCTGAGAAAATGAGCCTGTTCTGCCATCAGTGGTTATACGTCTGTTACAGCTTTTTCGACTGAAATAAGGTACAGTATGTGAGTGCCAGCTCTCAGCAATTCCGTTTAGCCAGACACAAAGATGCCCTCCAATCAACACTCTTTTCCTGCACCACAATTACTAATGCTTTTTCTACCTAACTTTTACACCCACCCAAAAAAGGCGTAGTGGGAGCGGAGTGGAAAGAGCTGGAAAGTAAGTCATTTTGTTTATAGAGTGCCTTGGAAAAGTAATCTAAATTCAGAAACTCCTCACATTTTTTCCCATCACAAACCATTAAACAAAACGTATTTCAATCTCATATATGAATATACTTTAATCTAGGCCATACCACTGAAGTGCTGGTTGTCTCTTTAATATCATTGTACCGCTAGCAGATCAATCAACACCAGGAATCCATTCTGTTAACCTCAATTCAACTTTCAATCAACCCAAACCAACTTCTCTGTCTATTCGGCCGCCATCACAGGATTATATCTGCATATTTCTCTTTACAATCAAATGAGATCTTATCTTTTGATATAAAAAAGTAAGGGGTCATCCACAATTTTCAGCCTTTTTCCAAGCATGCAAACACTGGGAGGGGTTCATGTCCTGTATAAGTTCAAATGATGACTTGGGTGCAGAAGTCATTATCTCATTATGAAATAAAAGTAAAACAGCTCGGTGTGCTGTGTAAATTCAGTTTTTCAACTTCTTTGAAACTGTAAGGTTGTGGTCTTTGTCTCCACTCCCACTTAGAGTCAGTCAGAATATTAAGTACACCAGGGGGAAGCTCAATGGAGTATAAAATGCCGCAAACTCTGTGTCGCAAAACTTTGCAAAACATAGAGGGATCAAGAATACTAACAAGCCTTTAGGTTGACGAATATGTCCTGGAAGAATAGTGGAAGGCTTACTGGTAATGATATTTTATCGGAGTGCTTCCCCTGCATCAACACAGTTTATGGGAGGCTATTTTCGACCCATCCAACTTCGAAAACTATCCGTTCATGTTGAGCCATGTTGCTCTCTATTTTCCTTGATTTTCCCCTATTCCAACGGAGCCTAAGGCCAGCTTTTAGAATGTCTTTCCCTGTGTTTAGTTGTCTGAAGGCCTGCTGGAAAAGTTCCCCAAATACAGTCAACAGGAGTACAGTTGTGTCATGGTATTGTGATAATTTTTAAACAATACACAATAGTTTTGAAAAGCTGGTTGAACTAATTTCTGGAGCTGACTTAGAGAATGAATGTGCATAAACATGGTATTCTAACAAAACAGCATTGTTTCAAAAATTAAATGGTCGATTTTAACAAAACAGGTTATAAAGTAGTCGCTACATGTACGACCTTGTGAGCTGCCATGTTTTTTTTTAGATTATGTCCTGCCTTGAACCTGAATACTGCAATGGTATTTGCCGACCTGTTCTGGGTTGGTCTCAAACGGTTGAAGCGGGACCGGGACGGGATCAATTCCAGTGTGTTTATGAAATTCAGCTTGCAGCAGGGTTAAGTTATGGATTTATTTCTTTTATTCTTTTAGGTTGCTTTTTTTTACCTGTAAGACAGTATTTGTTAACAACTTGTGAGTTGTATGAAGAGTTTCTCATACTTAAACTGTTGAAAAATTACATTTTACAAAGTAGGAATTTAAAAAGGATTTCATAAGCAATTCCTTCCACAAAATGCTATCTAGGGTTGTCAGATTAAAAGAGGGTGAAAACTAAAAATTCAAATTTTAGGAATAGTATCCTTTAGAATCTTTATGTCAAATTCTGGTGTAATTCATCTACCACATTAAAACTCAAATAAAATACAGTGAAACGTTTTTAGGTTGACAAACTGAGAAAGGTTTAGACTCAAGGTTTACTAATACTTTTGCAAGGCACTGTAGCTCCATCAATTTCCCTTATGTTTGTTTAAATATCAGGCAACAATACCTGGGAAATGTAGGTGATAAAAACTTACTGAGCTAGTATAGGGTGATATAGGAGCAGAGGGAGCAAACAGGAAAGACAGCAACCAGGTCCAGTTTCAAAGAATGACTCACTTTTTTCAGAACCTTCACTTTTTGTGCCCTTTTCCTCCTCATTCTACTGCTTTCCTGCCTAACTCCTACATGTGAACACCCACATTCCTCCTAAGGTGACATCTGTCTGCATCACAAATACAACCTCCGCACGACAAGAAAAGTAGCCACGGTCATTGATACTGAGCTCTGAATACAGCCATAAGTTTATTCATCAGCCTTCAGCATTATGTTTTTTTAAATAGCATGTAAGAACCAATTTTAAAATTATTTTATTCCTATTAAGGATTGCAGATTAAAATCAAACTTTATTATTAATTTATAATGAAGTTTGTTTTGAGATAAACTCACATGACCAGTTTATAGGAAAAACTTATTACCACAATATAATTTAAAGTATATAAATTTCGCTGTTTTAATTGCAGCTAGACTGACTTCAAAGCCATTACACACCAAGAGACATCATGGATGCAGCTGCAGTAAACTTGTTTAGCACCTCAACAACAGAGGAACTAAACGGAAATTAAAATTAGCAAACAACAAGGAAACTGAGGAAAAAGGGTCCAGACAACACAGGAAGTATCTGAAAACAGGTAAAGAATAACAAACTGAAAACACAAACAGATGACGCTAGTGACACTTATAGCATTAGGATTATAGCAAAAGCTTTGATTAAAAAAGTCTCTAGGCAGCATTTTGTTTGACAAACAGTAAGGAAAAATATTTTAGCATTCCAATCTTTACTTTTGATGGTCAGTTCCCTGAACCTTTTATCACTTTAACAAAGTTAGTACTTTTGTCAGAATCAAAAATCAGAATTGTTTAATTATCATTCTGAAGCCACAATAACATTCTGTAGAGACTGCTGACTTAGAATGGACACATAATACACAAAAAAAGATAAAAAACACAACAAAAAGAAAAAAATAACATCATTAGAAGACATCATATACTTATAAAACACCATTAAGAAAAATTAGGACAAATAGCTTTAGAAGATATAAAACCAGATTAGAAAAAATAATCTTTATCGAGAGTATTTATATGAAGGGAAGTTGATGCCAGACCACTCTATGAAATGCAGTCATGAATACCTGATTATGTTTGCATGTTTATTTTGGTCTATTTTAAAGTGACAGTGTCTAACTACAGAGGTAATTGCCTTCATAGCTCTCAGAAAGAAACTGTTTAAAAAAATCAGACATTTTAAAATCTATATTTGTCGTATGCCCTCCAGTAGACAACCGTCAGTTATTACAGTTATTACTTATGTACTTTTTATACTTTTTTATTACTTATAAAAATGAATATTGAGCCTTTACAAGTAGAGTTTATGTCCACAGTAATAATAGAAGCAAATTGATAGACGGACGGACGGGACGGGACGGACGGACGGACAATTTTTTTATTTTAGGGAGTCATAGAGGCCAAACCATTGATAGCAAAAAATATTGAAAAAGTCTCAAATGCAGGTTTATTCTATGGCTCAATCTACAGGTGTGTTGTTGATCATTTCTACTAAATATTACATAAAAACTGCGTTATAGTTCTGAAGTCTTTCATAACCTTATGGGCTATTTAACATCCCTGCTGTTATGCCATATTAATGTAATATGCCATAACAGCATACGTTAATCCTGCATTTTTGTCAGCCACAAATAATATTTGGGGAATTTGTCTGTTGCACTTTGGAGCTCTTGGGATATTAACAGCAATGCAGATCCAGTATTTTCTGCCACACCTGAGTGAATCTCAAATGCCATCTCTGTCCTTACCTCTTCCTCACCTTTCCCTCTGAGTGAACTTGTGCACGGGTTCTGATGTGTTACACATTTTACCAATAGCAAAAGCTCATCTGCAACACTACAGCTGACGTCATTTCTTTAAACTGTATCAAGCGGGTAATATAAACAGGCTGTTTTGCTTCACTTTGCTCAACATTGCATTTATAAGCATAGAAATTTGAAGGATGTTTGTAGTCTTCTGGGGCATCACAATTGTCATTGCTCGTGCATGACTCTTCCAGGCTGTCGCTAATTTTATTTTCTCCCTTCACACGCTCCCTTTTCTTTATCGCAGAGGAGACCTTGAGGCTGTGCCTTCCTCCTGTGCAGCACTGGGGTGTCCTTAGACAGCCAAACAGCACCTGGACGGCATGCTAAAATACATGGCAGATGTTTGTGACTTTTCAGAAACTGCAGAGGAGACCACAAGGAAGAAGAGAAAGTCAACGCACTAAATGATGACTTACTGAAACCGTCAGTATACCGTAGCGAGACCCATCCCCTGCTGTTTTAATGTGCACTGAGTGGCAGTCAAAACTGTGCATGATCCCCCTGCTCATGCATACAAACATGCAGAAATTACTAAATTGAAGTCATTTGAAGGCTGACATATCCATTTGAAAGAAAATTAAAATGCACATTTTTTAAATGTAATCAAAGCAAAAAAAAAAAAAGCTGAGAGATGCACAGAAGCGTTGCACAGTGGGGGGTCCTTGTTAGTTTACCACAGAGGTTCATCTCCATGTGTTCAAAGAATCCCATGGTGCACCCTTCTTCTCCTGTTAGAGATTTAATTAGAGACACAACTTTGGATAGAATATAAGAGTGAGGAAAAAGGGCAGATTTAATGCGAGATACTGAGAGGATTACTGAGCAGAGAGGCTCTTTGTGTTTTTTTTTCGTTGAGGCATAAATGGTGAGGAGTTGTTTGTAGTGGATTAACAAGAAATTGTTCTACAATCGAGAGTCAGAATATTTATTCTGCAGACACGCTGATAGCGCTAATGATGATAATAATAACAACAATAACAACAGCTTGCCCTCTTGGGAGAGCCTTTTCTGTGGGCATTACTTCAATAATTACACGATGCATACCCATAATTCAGCACTAATGTGTTTAGAAAAATAGCGTGGGCTCAGTTAGGTTGCACAACAGATGGAGGCTGAAGTCTTAAAATACACCAGAGCTAACATAGGGCATTATTACAATATGGTGGTGAGTATTTTAAAATACAATAAGGTAAAAAAAAAAATTGAGAAAGACTAAAAATAACAAACACTTGCAGACTCACACAATTAAAGTTACTTCCATGAATCTCTCTCTATAACTGTGTGTCCATAACTCCCATAATTTCCCCTGAGGTGATCCCAAATTGCTCTGACAAGAGCACTTGTTTTTTATTTTGCAAAAGCTCTTCCAAGTTTATGATTGATTCAGGTATTTGCCAGATAATGATGCTCATTGTTTTAGGACCACATACGTGAGATATGAAAGTTTAATTCGAGAGACTAAATATGAACTGGTTGGCTGAGAGCCTCCTCCAAGAGCAGTCTAAAATGGAAGACTCCTCCATGCTAATAACGGCCTTAGAGAGTGTAGGAGATGGAGGTAAGATGCAACAAAGAGCGAACGGAAAACATAACAAATCATTAAAAGACCTCAGTATGTGTAACCTTCAGTCCCCTTCTGCCTGCCCCTCCATCTGCTGCTTACAGTTCTAGTAAACAGGTGTGAAGATTTTATGAAAAGCTCCCAAAGGTGAACTAAGTAGTACTCCCCAAAAAACCTAACTGAACCAGCACAGCAACAGATCTATGAGATTTACTTGGAAGGATGAAGAATGATTTTGTCATATCGGTATGCAGGGGGGTGTTTTGGATACATCAAGGTACTCCAGTATTGGTTGACAATTCCTGATGCTACCAAACTGAAGCTAGGAGACATGAAAATCCCCAAATAAATGCAAAATCCAAATTCTAACGATATTTTTCTCTTTTAGGAGGATGGAGGGGAAATTTGGAAAAGTCTGTATCACCATACATGTTCTGCCAGGGTAAGTACACCCTGGACTGGCTGCTTTATCATACTCCATACAGGCACATAGACATACAACAACGCACACACACTCAGACATAAGGCCAACTTGGAGATGGCAATTAAGTCAACAATCAAGTTTATAGGGTCTATAGGAGAAAGCCTGAGTATCAATGTATTCACTTGAAAAATGGCATTAAGAAAGACCCTAGTCCAAGAACCGAAGCCAAACAATAAAGAAAGGAACAATATTTGAAAGTTTAAGAATATATATATATTTCAGTTGTAAACATTTTTTATCAAACCTATTAAAAGCCTAAATATTTTTTTTTTGTCTGGAATGTGTATTAAAACAGAAAAAAACTGATTTTAAATTAGAAGTTGTATGTGATGTCCATGTTTGATACTATACAATGTGTGAAAACCTGTTGTCAAAGGCTGGACATCCCTCAAACAGCCACTGATCCACTGATGTTGTAATAAGAGGTTGAGCCTTCAGAAAACATGTGCTGCTATTAAACTCACTAATTCTTTTACCTCTAATTCCTAATGATCCGAACACTTTTTGGTGAAATGGTTAACTCCAGCAACTTAACATAGAGAAGGAGAAAGATCTCATTATAAGCCGACAGTGACATATGCATTCTGGAAAGGTTGGTTCTGATTGAAAGATGAGAAGTGGAGAGAAAAAGAGATGTAAGACAGAAAGGATGGAATGGGATCCACAGGGATGTGGCAAATGTTGGATGAATCACTAAATGCTTCCTGCTCTAATTGGCTCTATTGAGTGTATGAGCGTCCCCTGTGGTGGGGGCCAAATACCTCTGATTCCTTATGAGCATGTGTGATCCCATTCACTCAAAGTGAAAGGGATCAAAGGATTGCCACAGTGTGCAGACTGAGTCAGGAGGTGGTATTGTCAGCTCCACTAAGACTCAGAGCCTTGTATGCAAACGTATGGTACAGCCTTCTGTGTAAAGAATAGACAGTATTTTATTTTCCCAATGAAAGGACTGGCAGAAGTGCTGCAGGATGTTCAGAGAGAATAACTACAGACCTTGTTAAAGATAATCATATCTAACAAAACGTGGAAAATCATAGGTTTTAGCATTTATATTTCCAATAAATCATGTAAAATACTAAACTGATCTACAAACTACAGCTGAACAAATTAAAACTTCATGCAAAAAGATCTATTTAAATGTTGGGTAAAGGCTAAGGTTAAATTGTCTGGAATAATGGCTTTTAGCAGCTTTTATTCATATCCCATAATTTTTACCACAGTTCTACTTAAGTAGGCTATTTATGGATTTCCTGACAATCAAGTAATCCTAACAGGCTTGTTATGGGTGTAGCAGTTGGAAATTAAAAAAAAGTGCCATTGTGATATAAATATTTTAGAGAGCATGAAAATACAACAAAAAACTAAATTAAATATAATCCATAATAATTTGAGAGCTCCTACTGGGAAGCTAGTGTTTCCTAGTTTTATAAAAGCTTTGAAAATATAAATACATGAAACACTTAGTAATGACTAATACAAATACATGCTGAGTATAGGATTATGAAATAATACTCTACAATAGTTTTGAATATGTTAAACACTTTAAGAGAAAATTTCCTCCAAAAATAATGATTTACAAAGTCACTGTTTAAGGTTTTACAACAACTTTACATTTTTAACAAACAATGTAAAAAAATTATTCTGATTTTATAAATTACATCCAAGCCAGATAACCAGATGAGAATCAAGAAATCAAGAATCAAGTAAGATGAAAGATCCTAAAGAATCAAAACATTATGTCATCGAAAGTACTACCAGTCGAGACCAGAAAAAAAGACATTAGTACTTGGCAGGTTAAAGCACTATTTCTAAGCCTTTTGGAATTCCACTAAACCATAGTTGGAGTTTGTTTTCATAAATAGAAAAAAGGTGAACTCTTCCATTGCTCTAGGATTAGGCCTATCTTGCATTTGCTAATGATGATCTTAATGAACCTCAAAGCGTTCTTTGGAATGATAAGACAAATGGAAACTGTTGATGCCGTTCATTCATTTTCCAAATTGAAACAATTACATTAGATTCCCAACATTTTTTTTTACATTAATTTCATTAAATAATATAGAAAAAACAGAAATCAGTTCCTTCCTTAACCCGGAGGCCTGGACCATGAAATAATTGTCAGAAAATTCAATTTTTTTTCCAAATTAGACTTATTGTACTTTCAGACGGCTGAAGAAAAAACATACATTTTGTATAAATTGAATTAGATAATCTATTTTCATCATTTTTGATACGTTAGGCATCTCTGTATTATCTTTTATAGATTTTTGGTTTACTACATATGTCTGATTGTGTGAGGAACAAAAAAATCACACGGATGATGCAGAGGTTTCAAAAACTCATTTATCAAATATTATGCCTTGCCTTTAAAGGGTTAATTTCTCAATGCCATAGTTGATTGAATATATTAACAAATGGATGAAGAGTGTATACATTCATTTGTTTTATTGGTTTTGGGATCTTATAGCATCTTATCTTCATGTGCTATCACAAATTCCTCAGCCTGCTGGACACTGGACATGTGCAAGGTGGCTGTATTTAATAATCAAACAAAGTCAATTGTTCTGCTGCACAGTCTATTCCTCAATCCCAAATCCTCCCATAACAAAATATATATCAAATCTGTTCAATAATTAAATCATTAATAGATTAAATATTTGTATTTGGATGAATATATTCAATCAAATAACAGTGTTTTTACAAAAAAAGTGAAGCAAAATGTCCTCCTACAGCCCATCACAGGTGCATGAAGAATAATTCAACAGTAAGAAGAATATGATGCAGGCCAAATTATTTATCAGTCTTGTAGGATAGGCTTCCACAGTAGAGCAATGAAACTCTCACTGGTTTGTGACTGCCCATGTACACAGCTGTAGACACACCTGTTCCCAGCACAGCTCGATGCTTTGCAATTTTCTTTATGCTCAAAAATGACAGGCTATCTCTGAGTTAGGAATCCAAAACTTAATACCTTTTTTTTCCTTTTTTGTAGGTTAGCCGCAGAACTGTTCAGAACCTCGCTAAGACATTTTTTTGGCTGCTTATTTATTAACAGTTCACCACTATGACGGTTACTGCTATGATTTCTATCTATGCTATGATGATATGATATGGGCCTATGTCTGCAAAACGTACTAAGCTGCAATTGGATGTTATTTACCTTTTTGTTCTATTCAATTACCATTACTTTATCCTCATAAAGCTATTATTACCTTAGAGTTAAACTGGGAAAAAAATATTTCATACACTCATCCATTTTCTTCACATTGTGTTTAGCTGGTAAATCATGAAAGGGATGATAAAAGAAAAAACTCTCCATTTTACTCAAATTCAGGACAAAAAAGTGTTTTCTTGTATTTTCCTAATCGTTCTCAAATTGAATAAAGAACAACAAATGATAGATTATTACGGATTGGCCAAATTTCTTCCACACTGATGTTGATCGCTCAGGGTCTTTATTCCAAATGCTTGATGGCGGTTGTTTTTTTACATTCAGGTTTTCTTTGTCTGGTATTAACATTTTTGTGATGCTCTAAGACATGTCTGTGTGATAAAAGGAATCTGTAATGGAGCAAACACTTTTCACGACACTGTACGGCTGCTTAGGTAATAGTGTGTAGGATACAGTATGTAATGCTCAGCTGTTTCATGAAATGAGCAGCAAAGAGGCTCTAGGGAAATGGCATCAGATGATTGAGTAGTCCAAGGTGGTCTGAGTTTCTTTTTTATTTGACTAAGTAAAACATAAAATACCGTAGAGTATTACCAGCTGTATTTTCTTAAATGCACGCACGCACCTGCAGATAGTAGTTTACAAGGCCCTGTAGGCAGTCAGCACATGGCGAGCAGTAATAAAAATCAACACATCAGCCTCTCTGCTGCTAGGAAGACTCACGTGGCGGGTCGTGAGATGGTCATGAATTTGGTCAGCAGGAGGGGACAACTGGAGGTCATCACACAGAACCGTTAGACAGGCTCACATGCAGGCTAATGAAGCAGACAGGAGTGCGCTCACACAAGAAAGAGCCAGCCATGGGGGGGTCAAATTTTAACAGTGTGATTTTTGACAGCTTGAATCAATGTGCAAACTGGATAATGGAATTTGTATAATCTACATTTATGCATGACAGTTAAGACACAAAACAGGAAAACTTTAAATAATAAATAGCAGTTGCTTATGTGGCAATCTGCATTTAAAAATAACACATGTAACATATATAACACACATATAATCAAATATTTAAGCTGTAGAGATCTTATTAGGGTCTTTAAAGACTTCTTTTAAGAAAGAGTATTATATATGGTGCTGTTTTAGTTATGCAGATTACAGAAAATACAAACAAAAGTCCATGGTTTTTGCAGGAAAAGAGTTTAAGTGTGCTCTCTATTTCTAATGAGAATATTTCAGTACAGCATATCTCCTTATCATAGATCAAACACATAAAACAGAGGATTCAAGTTTCACAGATTCAGCCTTTAGCAGTGCAAGAATGTATGATGTGCTGCCTATGGCACAAAAAAGAAAGGTCTGTCACATGAAGCATAAGGCACCATATCTATAGCATTGAATAGGAGGAACATAACTGGAAGTGTTTAAAGCTTAAGCACTTTCGACTGTTGGTGAAAGTTTCATGTTTTAAAATTTCAAGGTTTTTGCAATTGATCTACTTGTAAAGTGAGGAATAATCCAGGAAACGTTAAGCAGCTGATATGGCATTTCTTATACTGGGACTAAAAACATTTCATAAATGATAATTACAGCTGTGACTCATCCTAAATTTTTTTGTCAGTGTTACATAAACCATATTTTAACACAACACATCTAAGGGTACAGATGGTATGTTGTTCACAATATGAAAAGATGGAGGATGAAACAAATGGAGCCCTTTACTGAGTTTTAATATTGCTTAGAATCGTGGAAATTTAGAGTGGGAATTCAAATTGGCTGATTCACAATAACCATCCTTATAAAAACCTTTAACAGTTGGATTAAATAGAAAGTGAAAATAACAATATCTTTAAAACATTTATGTACTTACTCTAAATAATTACCATACTTAGTACAGTGCTCATAGAGTACAGTTGTGTATCAGTTTTAGTTAGAAGTGAAGATTATCACATCAGGTATAGTCTAAAGGTCATATGGTAATGAGATGGAGAGTTAAAAACTCAACACGGAAAGCTGTCTTCTCAAAGGTCGTCCTGCAGAATAATGTTTAGCAGTCATGATTTTCTGCCCCGATTAATTTATTTCTGGATTCATTTAAAGAAATAGAAATAGATAAAGGTATCATTATTATTATTCTAAACAATGACTACAATGATGCTGGCTGATTGCCTTTATATTCATAATTTTCATTGCTTTACTGTAGGACTTTTGCCTGCCTACTGATCATACACTTACTATTTGGACTTGATTTGTTTGTCTTGGGGATGTTCTCAATGTTTGACCCAGAAAGGAGACACATTCTTCAGTTATAATTGCCCCTGCTTATAGTGATGTCATATGCCTATGGGACTTTTCCTAAAGCTTTTAAAGCCTGGCTCTCACTAAAGAGAGGGGATCCGCCCACTTAGGATCAGTGATGCCTCTATAGAGGTCTTTGATCTATTGATCAGCTCTTGAAAAGATAACATTTTACTGAATGTCTGAAACATCTTTTGCATCTGGTGTATTTCTCCACCAAAATTACAGCGCAGGCTGCACTAACTTAGGGATGCACATGTACGTTTCAAGCGGGCAGTTTGCATCTGTTTGTCTGTGCCAGTAAGGAGCTGATTTCATTTTAGTCACAAGCCCAGCAGGGGCAGAAGTTGTGGAAGAGAAAATAGGTAAAAAACACTTCTCTGTTATAAGTGACAATTTTAACCTATTTAATAATTTTATGAAAAAATACCAAATAAAATTAATTTGAATATATAGAGTATTAATGTATCAACTGTATAGAGTATAAATTGTATTAAGAGCAGTGAAAATGTAACCAGGTATATGTATATGTTCAGGTATATGCTCATGTTAGGCACATGAAAAAAAGAGGGTCAGTTCTACCTTTCATGAGACTAAATCCACCAAATGCACAGTATGTTGATTTGACTACCTGTTGTAGTATCCCAGACTCTTTTTCAAATCTGTCAACTGGCAGTAGAGCAAAAGGTAGTTGGAGTGCTGATGTTTTTAAGCACCGAGAGGTCTGTCTTCTTAACCCCATTCCACATCAAATGTAAATCAATGTTTGCTTGTAATTTAACAAAATATACATCAATCACCTTCCTCTAAATGCATGTACAATACCAAATCTAAACGCAAACAAACTATGTCAAAACAGCGCTTGTATAGCTTTTATTGCCAAATCTGTATTTGCTCATGTTTAAAGAATCAAGAAGGTGACACACCTGATATGCATAAATCCAGCAAATGCAAACCATCTTTTAAAAAGTGTTTAATTCTTTAGTGTTGTGAATGGTAATAAAATCTCTACATTTTCAGCTTTAGTAGACATTTATAGTATTGTATTCACTATTTAGCTTGGACTAAAACTCTATGTACTGTATATCTGGCAATCCTACAAAACCTTCAGCCCTATGAGCATACAGTATGTCTGCCCTGTGTCCATTTTACGTTTGTAATTACAGATGTTCCCAAAAAAAGACTTAATAGTCAACAAATACTCCTTCTGCACTGAACACCGCTAAGCACATGCCATCACAGTAAATCTGTTATGAGACCATCAGCCTCTAAAACTCCATTTAGTCAAACTTTGCTAACTCAACTTGGCTTCCCTCAAGCCATAAAGCTGGCAATGATCAGAGTGCAGTCATTAAAGGAATAAAACTCTGTGAACATCAATAAATGCCTTGAAGGCTTCTGGTTCAGGTCAATCATTAAAGTCACTTAGAGGTCTCCAAACAACAGGGCAAATTCATCATACGAAATAATCACATTGGGCAAGTCCACACCTCGCCTCAGAACAATATCCGCTAACGATATTAACAGAGGACTAGTAATATGATGTGATTTCCTGTTGTCACCCAGAGGTGCTGATCGATGAGAAGAAAGAGGGGGGCATAATTCAGGGAAATCTAATGCTCCCAAGCAAATGTAGCTATTTCTTGTATTTGCAGATTTAGCAAAAGGCAGCAGAATTTTGTCTGGAAAAAAAAGTAAAAAAAAAAAAAAAAAAGAGTATATACAGGATGCAATGCAACAAAAAATGTCACTCAAGTAGAAGAGGATCCAAAGTTTTTCCATTTTCAAAGGAATAGCCACAAAGTATTTGGGGGGTGGGGGGGTCAAGAGATTCAATTAACCTTTAAGAAGCAAAGCATCTGAAAAAGGAAACACAAAGAAACCTAGTGTAGACCTGTGGATAAACTCAACACCCACGGGATCCTGCAGCAGCTTCCTGAATAGAGCCAATACCTTCTGTTTCTATCTAAGAAAGCAACCTTTCCACCAGTAATTAAGTTTTTGGCAACGGGATTGTTCTGATTCCAAGTGGTTTTCAAGCAAATTTTCAAAAATGTTCATATTTTTGCCTTGACTATAGTGTTATGGGAAACAACTGTGATGTTAGGTAAACTTTACTTTAAAGAAAAGACATATTTCGAAGGGATATGTCATATTATCAACTTTATAAGTTATAGACAAAGGGTTTCACAGATAGCACATCGTGTTTTAAAGGTGACATTTTATACTACATTTGAAAATATTAACATTTAGCCCTCCTGAGCATGTTTTTTACTGTTTGAGGAGGAAGATTCTTTTCAGATTAGGCAGACAGCATGTACATACTGATAACCTCCTTATTCAGCCCTCTTCCAAACAAGTTGTTTTAGCTTTTTGCGCCCTCAATCTCCTAAAGGCTGCTCCCCCAAACCAAGCAAACCATGAACACCAGTCGTAATGATGGTGGTTGGGACAGCAGAATAACACAGAAGATAAAGGCTCAAAATCCAGGACACATTTGACTGCTAGAAAATGTTTATGAAGTGAATTTTGCATATTATGGAACCTTTAACCTGCCTTTTAAACCAATACAGTCTTACTCCCAGCTCGTCAAATACAGTAGTAGTGGTATAGAAGTCCCCCTGTTTGCATGACGGGTCCTTGACTATCTGCCTTTTATGCTTGGCTGAACTTGGCTGGAAAGTGTGCTAAAATTAAGAAAAAAGATTTTTTCAAGGGTCATGTGTGTCATGTGATACAATGTTTGCAACATATCATTCAAGCTGTGCGTCAATATATGACAAGAGGACAGATACCCCACTCTCTCTTCAAGCTTCTTTGACAATTCACTGCAAGAACTTTCAAACTGAAAGAATTGTGCAGTTGAAAATGTTGAGTTTTTAAAGTTTTTATTTGAAATTCTCAAAAAGTCATAAAGTTGAGTCCAAAGATAGTCATTCTCTACTGGTGAAACTCTGAATGAAGCCAACGATTAGGGTAATAGTGAGGAGGTTTTCCATTACTAAAGAACAAAATTCAGAAAGAAATATGTTTTTCAACAGTTGTGGTATAACACAAAGTTTTGGGCTTTTTTTAATCAACAATCAAGAAACTTGTAAATAATTTTCATATGTTGTTTTCCAATAAAATGCTAATAAAAACGGATGCAAAATGGTTTCTAACATGATTTCACCAAACAATGTTATACATAAAAATCAACAACAAAAATCTTGAGATTGATACCACAGTATATTTTATTCTATCAAATCTTGTTACTCCCCTATCAAAGTATTCTGACATCTTGCAGTAAATATCCAATATTTTCTTTGGAAGTTTTTTTACTGTGAAGAAAATGTACACTGATTTCCAGTTTTGCTCTAAAATTCCTTAATTTTCCCAAATCCTTAAATATCCAATCTACTACTTACTTCCAATGCGGCTGTGTGTATTTGCAGCATCTCTTCTCAGTCATAATCAATAGTCCACTGAGTGGAAATACTTGAGTGTGCCATGGTTTTTAGTTTTTTTTGGCCTCTCGAACAGGACAAGAGCAGCACAGAGGAAGTCTCCTTGCTTGACCACATTGTTGACAGTTAAGCAATGACGCCTGGATT
Source organism: Jordanella pulchra (assembly GCA_034780135.1). Lineage (NCBI taxonomy): Eukaryota > Metazoa > Chordata > Actinopteri > Cyprinodontiformes > Cyprinodontidae > Jordanella > Jordanella pulchra. Next base: position 21,041 of record JAUZNJ010087517.1, read on the forward strand.
TGGGCCCTCCAACAGCTTTACTCTCCCTGTTTCTTTCCACCCGAACCCCTATCCGTATTCACAGCAGACTGCTCACTGTCATATTCACCTTTCATGGCTTTCGTCTGCTGCCCAGCCTCATTGTCACTTAGCTGAGGATGGGTGACCAAGCAAGCTGAGTAAGGGCCAATGCCTGAATAATGGGTACTCTATCTTCTACCACAAAACACTAGACTCTGATTTTGTCCATGAACAAAATCTCCTGAGAGAGACATACAAGACAAAATGTGTAAAAACAAGAAAGAAAAAACAAAATGCTGCAAAAAGGAGCCGGCAGTGCCCTGACAAAGAAAGTAAATAAATAAGCAATTCTTCTTATAACAACGTCTAGAGCTGTTGTTATCTGTGGCTCAGTGCAATTACCACAATGACAGTGTTATCCAGCAGCAAGGGCCATTTTAAACCACTGAATGCATCAATAACACCAATACAGAGAAGATAGTAATACTTATTTTTACAACAGATTAGTACAGAGGTAAAGGCTATCTAAAAAGGAACGTAAAGAATTAAAAACAAGTAGCATAAAAAGGGGGATTTTCTTTCTTTGCTCTTAAACCTCTGGGCTTCTAAAGCAGGGAGGGAGCAGCATGGTATAGGATATCCCTGTGGCTCCCGTCTAAGCCCCACTGCCCTGTGATGATATTGCCATGCTGATTTGCCAGACAAGCTGTAGCATCTGTCTCTTTACGGTTTCTGATCAACCCCCCATCACTACTCATGTTCCCTGTGAGCGGTGTGTATAAAGTGGAACTACTATGAAAGAATTTTAACACTTTAGACATAAAATATTCTATGCTAAATATTGGATTATTTTTTTTTAGAAAGGCTTACTTTCTCAGTTGTCCTGCAAAGTTTGTTTTCCTGGTAGTAAAACAGGCTCCTAAAAGATCTGGTTTGATGTCATTTTTAGTCTAGCTGGTGTCATTTTTAGTCTAGCTGGCTGGTGGCCTGGCATCTAGTAGCCCCATGGCAGAAGCTGTCTGCTCTAGTTCACCTGGGCACCGAGGGTCAAACCCATTCATCTTTAACAGGGATCTGTAAGGACGACTTGTGACAAAAAGGAGTTGTCATAACTCTTTTGGAAGGCCAGCGATGATGGAGGGTGGCCCACAACTGATGCTTTAGGAGGATCAGCAAGGTTAATGTGAATGACCTCAAGCCTGAGTACCCTGTCTTGTCAAACATGATAACTTGACTGAAGTTTAGAGGAAGCAGGGTGGAAAGTTATACCGGACTTTAAAAATGTATCATATCTATTATCCCTCAACAGCACATCTGCCATCTATTTTAACTGTGCAGGATGACAATGCACATTAAGTAAAAGGGATTTGACATAGATCAATATCATCAACATCATATGAACCTCACTATGCACTGGCTGCAAAGAATTTAGGTTTAACCTTCTAAACGGTGGCACACTGTTAACATTACTTAATGGTTTGCTATGCAAGCACTAAACTTTTGAAAGATTAGGCTGACTTCACCAACCCATATTTTGTACTCACTTTTTCATCCAACACAAAAAGTTGCCATGGAACAGCCTACCTTTATTGTGAAAAATACTGAAAATCATTTTGTTTAGAAAAAGAAATTCTTTTTCATCAAATCTTTTTATATCCATTGTGTAAAAAAAACAGAAAAATTAAAAAAATTGCAACTCTCAAGGCCAGTGCAAATAAATGAATAAAACATAGTAATAATAAATGAATCCATAAATGCATACAGGCATGCATGCATACATGATAATCCATTCATGGTTACATGCATGCATACATGATAATCCATTCATGGTTACATGCATGCATACATGATAATCCATGATAACATTGTTCGGGGGAACAACAGCTCTTGGTTGGTAACTATTGTTTAGTTTGTGAGTCCT
>JAUZNJ010087528.1:0-22958 GCA_034780135.1 Jordanella pulchra
AAGTTCTGTGCAGCCTGGGTCAGGCTCTGGGGAGAGAGGTGTTTAAGAGGGGATACAGCAGAACTACAAATCTATGCCAGTTCACTAATACTGACCGACTGGCAAACAGAGCATGGTTCAGTTATTGTTATTCAAATAAAAAGCTGAGCAACAATGAACCACAACTAAAAAAAGTAATGAAACAACTAAACAACTACCTTAGAAACATGTTTATAGAAAATGGAACTTACAGTAAGTAAACAAGAGGTGGGGAAAAATATCTAGAAGAATTTGTTCCTAGCATTGAGACCTTATGCAGCTTTCCCAATGCAGCAGCTGTGCTAAAATAAAGCTTGAGTGTATTTCTGAGAAGCACTTCAGTTTTTGACAGAGTGACCTGGGAATGAGGATGATGGTGAAGTCCTTTCTTTTTATTTTTTATTTCTTTCCTCAAATTGAATGAAATGACCTGGAAGTACCATAGTAGCAGTCATGAGAGGATTTACTCGAATTCACCTAAATCACAAAAAAGGCACTGCAGTGCTTTATTCATTATTTCCTTTAGAGCAGAAAAGGTTCAAGATATTCATAAAAGAAATATTATAGCTTCACATTTGCTTTCTGCTTTAGGTTTGTATAAGTTATTAAGCATGAATATTTGCAATAAAGTAACAGGCAGTCATAAAATAATGTTTGATTTTTTTTATTCCTGTCTGTATGATTTATATATATAAAAAAAAGTAGGTGCATTGTTCAGATTAAGGAATACAAATTTTAGGAAAGCAAACAGGCAAGAACTCAACATGTTTTTAAGTTAATCTTCAGAAAAAGTTTATTTCTTTCACCTTAGCAAATTCTTGTGAACCAAGCAAGTTTTTTAATGAGGCTAAAAAGTCTACAAAGAGCTTTAGTAAATAATTCTTTTTACCATTTGGATGTTCCCTGGATTGATTTGCTGAACCTTAGCATGCAGCATTTGTGCCAAAGGCGTGTAAGAAGTGGACATATGTGACCTGCTGATTTGTGGGCTTCAATTTACAAGTTACAGCTTGACAGATGGGATATCATTAAACTGCATATTAAGTGAATGGAAATTGGAAAGCATTAACAAAATAAATATTTACTTAGTGGGGAAAAAAAGCTGGTTACAGAGTCCCTGGAGGCTTTGTTTGTCCAATTATAACCAAGGAACCAGCCATGATTATGGTGCTACAGAATTTGATTAAAACAAGCAAACTAAAAGCAAAACTCCCTACGCAAAATAAACTGTTTATTTCACCTGCAAATTATAACAAAATAACTGCCTGGAATCAAACATTGGAAAATAAACAGAAATGTGTGTACTCAAGTTCACAAGCAAATTAACCTTCTGGTTTGCCTTCTCTCAAACACCAACACAGAAACCTCTCAGAAACTAGCGGAAATAGCAATCAAACCAGTCACATCCTTGATCAAAAAGCTTTACGAGACTTAATGTTACCTTAATTAGGCTTTTTGTCTAAAGAACCAACAAGGCACTAAAACTACCACATAAAATAATGATTTGTGAAAAGATTTATTGATCTCTATTAGCTAAGGAGAGATGCTGACATGGTGCTAATGGGTTTCTAAAGAACCCAGAGGCATTTTGGGTTGAGAGGCAAGTAAACCTCAAGCATGAAGCATAAAACAAAGTCAGGTTTATATTGTTTTGGGGGTAGTTCTAAGTTATCAATTTATTCTTTTCATGCTATGATGACAGTTGCTTTAATTTAGATCTAGTAGCTAACAGATCAGGAAACAGTTTTTTCATGCACAGAGCAACTAAATAAATCAGGCTGCAACACAGTTATGAGTAATACAAGCTCCTGACTTCAAATTATGGCCAGTGTTTAGATTAGTTTGACAGCCTGCATTCTTCTAATAAGTTTGGACATACTATTATGTAATAATATTTAAATAATACAGAAAAATTAAAGTAATTAAGTAAAGATAAAATGGAAGTAAATACTTAAAAAATATATTTTTAAAATATAAAAGATTGGTATTTCTACTGAATATTAAATCAGAAGAGCCCCATATTTGTCATCCAAAACAGATGCATGTTCCAAAAAATGCACATTATTAGAATGTGGTCCCACAGCATTTTAAATGAGGTTTGTGCTGTTTAAATCTAAGGCGTTTAGTCTGGTGTGCTCCTGACTGTTGAATAGAGAGCAAACATTATGGTGAGATTAAAAACCCTCCCTGAGGCCTTCAGAAAGAAGACTGTAGCAGCTTGGTGGTTAGAGATCAAAAAGGTGTCCAAATAATTTAGAGTAAGCCTTTCTACTGTCTGAAAAACAGTCTTACTGCCAGCAATTCCAACTATGACTCCAACCGACTTCGATAAGGAAGTAAACTGCAGAAGCCTAAAAGGCCTTTGCTGAATTTGATGTTTCTTTCTTTTTCTTTGCTGCTGATAAGAAAGTTGATGTCTGTAAGAGACTACATGATTTTCACTGTTGGCAGAAGGCCGCTCACACTGAACCTGGTTGCGCTAGAGGTTTTTTCCCGTTAAAAGGTAATTTTTCCTCTCTGCTGTCACTGCATGCATGCTCAGTGTGAGGGATTGCTGTGGAGTTAGTGAGAAAATTGCTAACTTTTACGTACTGTCACCACATGCTTATCCAGGAGAAGCATGTCCTGTGAGTCAATAACCTGAAGCAATCAGCTGGTTTTCAAAAGAAAAAAACTTTTTTACCAATCTGACCGTGTGATCTGATCGAAGTGCCTTCAGATGACGTGTTGTGAATTGGTGTTATATGAAAAAATTGAACTGAAATGACCTGAACTGAATTGAACTGAACTGTCATGAAAGGTGGAATAGATGGAAGGAGAATAGATTTGCTTTCCCAGACCGGGATGCCAGAATAATATTATTTAGGTAGACTTGTCTAAAATTTAAATGCTTTCACATCAGAACAGATGATGTCTTTGGTCTAAAGAACAAAATGTCAACTGTAGACTATAGTGGTAGAAGTGTCATGGTGTGGGAATACTTTGGCACAGGTTCACTATGAAATCCACAGTGTATCAGGGGATGTCTGAGAAGAGTGTGGGATCAAAAAGGTATTGACTGAACCCTGACCTGCAGAGATAATCCACCCTTTTCCAGTTGAGAATTACTGTTTTTGATCACAGATTAATTTAGCATATTAATACAGTTGGTAGCTACTGCCCCCTGTTTTGTATAGTCTAAGAAAAACATCAAGCACCAAGTTAATGATACTAAAAGTCAAATCTGATTTGCTGTCTTAGATTTGCTGCTAAATTAAGACAGTTTCTTTTCTTTTGCTGAATCTGACGTTAAAATTCAAAGTTATTGCTTCTAAGTTACCTGTAGCGGTGACCCCATACATTCATGGTTGTCGGTCCAAGGTGTCAGCACAACTCTGTGATGGACTGGGATCCTGTCCACAGTATACCCAACCTGTCACTCTTTGGCATGCTGGAGATGGGTACAATAAGTCCATTCATCCCAGGCCCTGTAAGGGCTAAGAAGGTATAGAAATGTGATGGATGGATGTCTCCTTTTCAAAATTACCTCGAGTTACTCTAAAAAACATTGCATTTTTAGGCAAGACCTATTTTCTTTTCAATCGCCATAATACCGAGGGAAATTTATTGCTCATGTGTTTGACATACTAAACAAAAGGTAAACATATGGCAAAGCAAAAATATGCATTGAGAGGCTCACTTTGCCTTTAAGTTATTTATACATCGGCTTCACTTTTCATACCCCATGGCTACATCCATCTTATCCTCAAGGTTACATTGGCTTCTACCAGCCAGGATCTCAAATTGAAATGTCTCTGACTGAATCGCTTTGTAGGTGACGTAAGCTCCAGGTTGTGACAAGGGAGAATAATGCTTGAAACAAAGAAATGACATTATCTCTCGTCTCGATGACTTTTCCAACAGTGAAAAAAAGTGCAAGGTTAAATCAGCTCCATGCCCTCTTGAGAATGCTAATAATGCTATATGCTATGCCTCTATGATGGAAATCCACTCTAATTATTGAATAGTAACCATAATTCCTCTCTGGTTAAAGTAATGTGGTGAACATCAGAGGAGAGGGTACTCTAGTGTGAGATTGTGTTACATGCTCTGACCAAAAATGAAGCCATATACATATGTAAAAGAAATCCTATCCTGAAGTGTTATATTTTTTTCTGATAAAGTGTAGCTGTACAAAATGCAGAAGAAAAATAAAGATGGAACATGGTTCAGGGTTTAAATTAATAACACAATCCCAGAGGAAAGTGCTGTTAATAATGTCTGTAAAAGTATGCAAAATGTAATTTATGCAAAAACTGAGAGATGAATATTTTACCAAGCCTTCTTGAAAAAAATCTCTCATGCAAGCATGAAAAATCACTAGCCAGAATCTGAAAGCAGCATAAGGGAAAACACAGCCAAATAGTGCTGCTGGGCAGGTGCCTGCAGTTCCATTTGAGCAAAGCAATTATGAAAATTGAAGTTATGCAGATGAACAAAAGGATTACTAATGGGAAACGTGTCACTATCCTTAGTTCATATTGCACACAGTTAAAAGAATAGAACATAAAGCTGAATTTGTTTGGTAGAAAGCACAACTTTTGTTTGTTTTGTTGGCTTTAGTGGGTGGAGTTTTAATTAAAACAAAGTTTAATAAAAGCAAAATACAGAAAGCTGTGTTAAAATCTTTATACTAAAGAGAACAAAATATCAAAACATAGCCAGTTATTATAAAAAAGTAAAACAGATATCTAGTTGTGTCGGCGTTTGTGTCAACAGCTACCAACTGGCATTTATGGTAACTGGAAAAGAGTTTATCAGTGTGGAGGAAAACAATTAGGTCTTGTCTGTTGAAAAGTTTTTACTGAGCCACATTTGCGGGTCTTTGAGCATTAACTACCTGCTTATTGTAAGGTCATGCATAGTATTGCAGTAGGATTTAAATCTTCACTCTTAGTAAACAAACCAAACACCTTTGCTGTTGTTTCTTATTGTCCTTTTGCATCATGAGATGATGCCCAAATATTCTATTCTAGTTCATGTAGCAAAGCAGCCCCAGACGGTTATACTGTTGGCACCACAATTGTAGGTATGATGTGTTTTTGCTGATACACTGTTGGCTTTATTTCAATGCACTGAGTTACACACCTTTCAACTAGACCCACCTCTTGTCATTCCACAGAATATTTTCCCAAAGCCGTTGGAAAGATCAAAGTATTTTTTGGGTGAATATGTGGTGGATTTTTGTTTTCTTTTCAGCAGGGTTAGAATCTTCCATTGGATGCAATTTTAATCTGCTGTCTCATATCTAATGTTGTTTCATGAACATTGACTTTTGTCTCATCTTAGTTGAATTGCTGATAGGCTGTTGGAGAGATTTGGCATGCTGACCAACCTTTGGAAGGTTCAACATTGTTTGTTGCTTCTCCATTTGCTCATAATAAACCCTTTCTAAGTAGATCTGGTTTTAAACTTTTACTTTTTATGAGATATTGCTTTCATTCAACTATCAGTTTTCTACTGATAAACCTGAATTGCTTTACCTATTTCTAGTTATACACAGTTAATTTATGATATGAAGAGGAATGAAATTGCTGTTTACATAAGGTAAGTTTGGTTAGGACAGCTTCTGGGCAGAGGAAATTTATATGCAGGTAAATATTTTGGACACAAAGTGAACACAAATGTGCCTTGAGACTAAATGTATATACTTTAATTTACACATTTTATTAAATTAATGTGGTGACACAAATTCTCAACAAAATGGCACAGATTTTAAAGCTTCAGCCTGTCTTATACCAATAATGTATTCTTTGCAGTACATTTTGCACCTAGAAGGTGTAGGAACCCTCTTCCTGTTTGTTTAATAAACCACACTGCTCCTGTTATCGATCACTTTTGACTTCACCTTCAACATCTGTTGCTGTTGTTTCTCCATCTCCCAGTACTTCTCGATCTCCTCATGCGTCTTCTTCCTCATCTTAGTGTCTGCTGGGATTGTCACATCTGTCACAACCTTACATGTCAACCACCACCGTGTCTGTTTGGTTGGCCAGCAGCTGCTTGTCAGTCTGGAACTTGAAGTCCCCTCGGATCTTTACTTTGTTGTTCTCAAACACTGTCAGTGGTTTTCTCCCAGTGGGACTAGGGGACTTCTAACCCACACTCTGCACAGATGTTTTTATACAGAATCCCAACCACATGGGTACAGCTCATTTTGGTTAATGACTTCCTTTTTTTAACTAATACTTTTGAAAGAAGTGTAAGACACCTTCAAGCTTTTAATTCCCAGTCAGAACAAGTGCTTTTATTTCAAAGTATCAGCTCCTTAAATACCACATTTTCCAAGTGCCATTGTAATGACAAATATTTTGATTGAAAAGCACAGCAGGTCTCCTTGTTTTTGTTTTGCGATATTGCTAAATTTTTATTTAAAGGTAAGCTTGAAAGTCCAAAATGAGTGATGAGAGACTTACTCTTATTATCTTTTTTCTAGAACTTATAAGTTAATTAAATAAAAATGTATGCCTACATGTATTGTAACTACAAGCTGTTCTAAACTTTGTTGAACAAAAGCCACTGATTGTTTTAATTTCCTAAGCAAAAATAACTTGAACTTGATTAACTTTTTGACTATGAGTATAAACAACATAAGTTTTCTGAGAATTAAGTACAAGATAATTAAAATTCATATGCATACCAACCGTATGTAGACTGTGTAAAATCATAAACATATTACAGTACTCTTGTTTTTTCTTTACTGTTTTAGATGTAAAGCACTCTGAATTGTCCTGTTATTGAAATGTACTCTACAAATAAATTCGCCTTACTTACCTACACACATTATTTAATATTAAATATATGATATTAAATCAATGATAAACAAAGATTCAATGGTTCAACGGCTCAACACCTATAAGTATTTTTTTGGACGAATTTTTACTGTTTTAACACAGGCTAAGCTGATTTTTAAAATCTGCTCTAACAGCACTCCACTGAATTGCACTGAGTCTAATAATTTCATAATAAAACACTTTCTAATTCTGCAAAAACATCTACAAAAAATCTCAATGATATGCTCATCTTGAACAGCTGAGGACATAGGAAGAAATCTGCTAAGGTGCTAGGCTAAAATTTGCTTTCCTCCTTTGCTTTGATATGATACAGTAAATCAACATAAACATTGTCTGATGTTCAGATTAATCAAATGTAAACAATACATCCAGGTTGTGCTGTTCCTGTGTTGTTTTTAAACTATGTGCGGTATTTCAAACATTGCAACTGATAATTAATAGTTATAATTATTTTTAGCTCTGTACTACTCTATGTTTGTGTGTGATGCATGCGGTTGTTAGTTAAATTTCAGCTGTAGTTGCCATTAAAAGGGTTTGGACTTGGTCTGACTTCTCAACTGAATCGTTGATTAATCCAGAATCTACCTAAAGTTCAGGCTTTGAGAGGATATTATGTCATAAAAACAAAACGAAAGGTGTTTTCTTACTATTCTCATAATAGTAAAAAGTAGGTTAATTTGTATGTGGAAATTGTATCGCTTGAAATCTTTACCACACATATCTTTCAGGAAACAGTTTCTACGAAATGCTAGAATGTTTAAAGTGTATATTATTTTGTTTGTACTGCTGTTACTTAGCTTGTGCTCTGAGCATAGAATTGTAAAACTTTCTGCTAATTGAGAGAAAGATGACATCTACTACTACTATTAACTTCACAGAGCCTCACTTCACAAATTCCACACCAGCCCTTCCAGCAAATAATATCACAATTTCTTTAAATACCATTATCCCAGTTTATTTCTGAAGAAATATTCAGTGTAATGTTTTTACACATCATGTTATAATCTCCCTGATTGCCAAATACTGCAGTGTAAAGTTGTACTCAAACAGCCTCTTGATGTAAAAATAAAACTAAAATAAATGCCTCTTGAAATCACACAGATTTCTTTTTTTTGACATTAATAGTTTTATTTTTTTCATTTTATTTTTCATTTATCCCTTTTCTGTATAATTTTGCTTGTCTTGTCTTCATCTCTGGAGGAAATTTATCTCTGTGCAATTTATTTTTGGAATTCCTGACATGCCACAGGTATCTTATTCCTCACAGCTAAATGTGTGACTCTGGTAAGCCATGTTATCAACCAGTAAAGTGTGAAATTAGTATATATACTGATATTGTAAAGCATAGGAGATGTGCTGTTATGTGAACATGGGAGCACAGAAACCCATTTCACCGTCATTGCTCCTGTTTAAGCCTTAAATGTTGGAATATCAAATCACAACTGTGCTAATCTGGGTCTATTAATAAAATAAAACACTATCTCTTTAAATATGCAAGACTGACAGTCATGAGTCAACCTCATTTTGTATAATGTTCAGTATATTTTGCATTCAGTTTAAAAGTAAACACGATATATTCAAGTATTTCTTACCGTGATCTTTTTTTCCCTACCACATGCAAAAACCACAGAGCAAACATCCAGGCACCTTAATTTGTTTGTTTTTTGCATCGAGAGCTCTGCAATCGAGCTCCACTCACATTCTCCCCACCTGAATCATTCCCGGATTGATGCATGCTGAAGATCATTTTCTAAGCTACTCATCTGTGTGGTGGCGTACATCCAAAACACGCTTTGTTTTAGGTCCCACAGAAAAAGATTGATCTGAATCCAAGAGTAGACAAATAGAAGCGTTCCCTACCTCAGCGCCAAGATTAAACTACGTATCGAATGCACAGAGTGGACTGAAAATAAATCAGGCTTTGTTGTGTGGAAGAGACGCGAACATGTCCCACGGGAGTAACCGAAAGCTCAAGACATGCAGAAGAATTTTAAATTTAGGCAAACACACTGAGGTGCAGCAATTTTGTACAGCTAAATGAATAATTTTTTTTTCTATTCAGTTCTTTTAACTATGTTGTCCAGATGTCTTACAACTGTAGACTTAGCAGTGAGTAGACATCCGAAGTGGAAATATGTTAAGGAAGATAAGGAAGACAGACATGCATTTATCTGGTTTCTGAGTTCCTTTCATTGCAGAAATCAGTCTCTGAATTTCTTCTGCACCCTGCTGCAACAACAATAGTGCCTTACTCTGCAGATATATGATACAGGCCTGCATACAGATTATAGATTCAATACAAACTCATGATGGCAGGCCTGACAGTTGAGAAAACAATACACTCCTTCTGCTCCCAAAGCCTTTGTTTTATCGACCACCCTCCCTCCGCAGTCATTGTGAAGTCCATAATAAAAATGCATCAGATGCATCTCCCTGTCCTCAGCAAAACGTCACTCAGGGGATGGCATCTAGACCTTTATGAGAGCTAATGACCCACAGCTTTTAGAGCGCAACTACCATCAGCATGATTAGGTTCAATGTCTTCACTCAAGTTTTCGTTTATATGCCCTTGAAGGAAAAAAAAATGCAAGTGATATTGACAAATGAACAAAGAATCTGACTGAGATAGCAGGGATTTTATATTCAAGGTGATGTTGCCAACAACACTGCCTCCACCTTGTCAGGAGGATTTTCACAGAAATTAGATTTTGGCCAACACTTCACTCTTGACACCTTTTTTAGACACACACTGTGTGTGTGGAAACTAATATAACAACCTTTTATATATGTTTAAGGGGCATTTATTGTCACTCACAAGAGCAGCTTTTTATACCCACTTAAATGTCATCAACAGTATTTTAACATTTCGTTTTAAGGTTGAGAGACTTTGGATCAACAAAGAGGGGTTCTTTATATCTGCTATCAGCAATCAATATCTTACCTCCAGTAGACCGCCATATGAATGACATTAGCTTGGAATAATGTTTTGTTTAAAAATGTTTGTTGTTCTAAAATTTCTTCTCTCAAATAATTTGAAATATTTTCTATCAGTTGATTATGTTTACTATTATACATTGATAGAGCTGTTTGTAGTTTTACTGTAACAGGAAGATGTAACGGGACTAAATTTGCAGACCCAGAATTCTAGCCAGACACAAGAGAAAGTTTTAGAAGTTTATAAATTGGAGTGTCAGGATCAGCAGTGAGAAACTGCAGCAGCGACCAGATCTTCTGGAAAGAGATATGTGCGTTATTTTCCAACTCAGGATGATGGACTGATTTGCAGGCAGGAGGGATTGTACTGACCTCAAGTGTGACTGACCAGCCAGCACACAAGCGGTCTTGTTCCTGGGTTAAAACTCTGGACTGCGGCTTTGGCGGTGAGTAGGAACAGAATCCTTTAGGGTTGATCCAAATCGAGGTCGGGCGGAGCAGAGCAGGGGTCAGAGCCAGGAGGTCTCATGAGAAAGAAGGTACCAGTCTGAGATCCAGAATCCAAGTCATTAACAAAGCAGGGGTCAGAAACCAGAAGGTCAGATGACTGAGGATATCCAAATCAGAGTCTGGGAGTGTAGTCTGGGGGCCAAAAAGGGTCAGAAGCAAACAGGCACAAAACAGATACGATAGCGGCTAGGCAAAATAAAGGGCTCAGAGGGTAAACAGATTATAATGGACAGGCTGGCAGGGAGGCAAGCAGGCAGGCTGGCAAAAAAAAAACGCTAAATATGTGTCACCAAGGGCTGGAACAAAATCTGGCATCATTCTCAGGTCAGAGGCAGGGTTATAAAGGCTGAAGAGCAGGTGGAGCTGATTAGGGTGATGAGACCCAAACAGGTGGGGATGATCAAACCAGCACTGACGCACAAAATCATGACAGAAGCTTTAATAATTTCCACTGTGTAAATCTGGCTAAGTTATGTGCTGGGTACTGTGCTCTGTTGCTTAATGAAGTTTGATTAAAGAGTGGAGTGTCGCTATATTTTTCCAAATTTCTTCTAAAAAATAAAAATAAAACTGACACTATAGAATGTGGAATGCATTTTCATTAAAACATGTTTGACTTTCTACAATAAAAAAACAGCATTTGGATATGTCTCTTTAAAGATATTTTTTGTAGTAAGGTTTAAAGACTATGGTTATCATTAGTAATAACACCAAGAATTATGACATTGTTTATCAATTCAACATTTACCTCACTCTTCTGTATTCTTAGTTCTTGTCCCTTTCACAGTTTCCAAACATTACTTTGGTTTTGCTCACATTTAAAAACATTTTTTTTGACAATAAAACCATATTCTGAGCTTTTTTAGTAACTGTTCCAGAATACCTTTAACACATTCACACAAAAGTACTTGTGTCTTTTGTAACAAAATACCCATTTCATAACAAACTTAGACATTTTGAAAATGTCATTGCATTCATTATTTTGGACCCAAAACTGACCCTTACAGGAACCCACGAGTAATGACCAACCACAGGGAACAGACATCTCCCTGTTTCACATGGGTTCTGCCAACTGCCACTTAAATAACTTTTAACCCACTGTAGCACAAGCCCTTTGATTCTTTGGCCTACCAGCTTTTACAACATTAGATTGTGTTGTACTGCCTCAAAAGCCTTTTAACATAAACAAACCCCACTGGGTCATCAGCACTCCGTTCTGTATTTTACCATTAAAAACCCCACTACGCAGGATAGTAACTATGGTTAAACTTATACCAATATAGGCCTGTTATACATAGTTAGAAAGCTTATATTCTCCACAATGCAAACACTAAGTTCATTTTATGGACACCACGAGCACCAAAGCACAATTCATAAAGATAAATCAGCATATTAAATCATTTTTTTTCAAAATATGGCTTCTGCTTCCTACCTTTGAAAAGGTGCTGAGGCTTCCAATATTTATACTCCATTTGTCAATAAGGGTCCACGGATCGAAAGTAATCCAGTATATTCATAATATACTAATAACGAATATATCAGTAATAATGCCTGCTATCAAGCATGTCTTTGTTACTGCTATTCAAAAAAGAACTATTCTTTTTTGAGAAGAAGAAAATACAAAAATGAGTCATGTTTGAACTGATGCTGTTTAGGATGTGATTTAGTCACACAATTCTCCTTCATATTTTCAGAAACTAAAAGGTGTTAGCTTTTAAAAGATTTATCACACATGTTATTTGATCTTGCACTTCCTCAGTTATTTGCTTTTCAATTTGGGTATGCAAAAAGGTGAGGATTAAATCAAATTAGATGGATGTTACGAGGCTAGAAGCAATTTTGTTATTATCAAAAGCAGGTGTTATTTCCTCTATTGCCAGGATGGCTGATTGACATATTGACTGATATGAGTCAAGTGATATGCGTCAGGTGAAGGTAGGTGAGAGGATGTACCTCTCACCTACCTTCACCTGACTCAATCTTTTAAGATGCAACCACTCTTACAATGAAGCTGATGACATATCAGAACTATAACTTATGTGTTTATATCACATGAACAAATGTATTGAAATACAATATTTTTTTTGTTGTTTAATAGCTATACCGCAATTGCAAAACTTTTACAGAATAGCAACATGTGCATGCTGGTAACGGACACAAAACTTTTGATGGTTACAGATTTTGCAAAAAATATTAACTATGGGTACCATCATTTTTTTTCCAGGTTTCATGAGTATTTTTTTTCATTCTGTTTGTTGGGTGCTGGAGTCTGGTCTTGTAGGGAACTGTTTTTTCCACCAGGAAGAGCTATGAGGCTGCAGTCTGATGGAGGGTGGTTCCCGCATGCCTGTGCGTAATCTGTATCATCATCTCGAGCTTAAGAGGAGTGGGCAGCGGGTTCTCCACTGCCTGAATGTTTACAAGTAAAGGTACTCTGATCCTTCCTGAGAAAACTCTCTGAGTGTTTTTCTTAAGAAGTGTCTCATATTCTCTCGTCTTCCTCGTTATCTCAGGTGCTTCCTTGTGACTCTACGGATTGGTACCCACTAGTCGCCCAAGTCTTATCTCACCTCTTCAGTTTTATCATCATCTTATTCCACATTCTCCACCTGTCAAACCACTCCTCAGTTCTCCTCTTCGTCTAACATTGCATTTATGTATTATCTACTAATAGACTCATACAGAAATGCTAAAAAGAGACATCAAATATATATGTATATATATATATATATATATATATATATTTAAAATTTAACATTTTTTTCTTTGTTTAGCAACACAAGCATATTAACAGGCTGAGAACAGCTAAATGATCAGACAGAACTCAGATCTGGCTGCTTTATGCTCTGCTTTAAATTTTTAACACAGACAATTTAGTTTCTTCCAGAGAGCCTGAAAAAAAATGCAGCATCGTTTTAATTAACTATTTCAGTAGTTTCAAAAAACCAAAACATTTAAAAGATACGTTATTATTTGTTAGTGATGAGATACAATTGACTAATAGATAACTGTAGTGTTTCTAATAACAGGTCCTTGTAATCTTATATTAATTTAAAACGATTTTGCTTTAACATTTTTAAGCTCTTCAACAGCAAAAAGTATTTGAACAATTTATGTAAACATTTTTTACCACTACCCTCTTTTCACTGCTTCATGGAACACATACTACACATAGATACATAAAACAGGAGTTCAGTTAAGCTCTTCTTTCTTTTAATTTGGAGTTTTTTAAGATGCTAGCTATTTGATCTGTAACTGGCTTCACTCTAACAAGTTGGTATATTCACTGGTGAAACATATCTCTTTTTCTTTAAACCATGGTTAAGACAACTCTCTAGTTGTCTTTCCAACGTAATATACTGACAGTTAGAAACAGTTCTACTGAAAAATCATAAAAATGTTTTACTGACATGTTCTTAGAGTACACTGGCTTGGTGCCTCAGAGCTTCAGATCAAAGAATGGTCTGAGAAGAGCTTTGATAGAGAACTGTTTGTCTCATCTGAACCTGGATCATTCTTGTTTCTGCCCAAGCTGCTTAATACTAGGTAGGTCTCTTTCCCCACTTTTTGATTTTCCTGTTTTTATATAAAAAAGTTTAAAGGTTAACCAAGCTGATGTTTCTGACCTCCTTAATACTTATTTGAGTTTGAATAATGACACATATGGTCACAATTTTTAAACATTTATTTCATTATTTTTGTAATATCTGGGACACACTCCCTTTTTTCCTAAATATTTTTGCTGTGCAGCAGGTGTGGCAGTGATGTTCCCAAAATAGTTAAAAGCTAACAAATGACATGCATGTTAAACAGTGATTGTCCACAAATCAGTGAGGTACCGAAGAGCTCTGAACTAATTTGGAACCTGATATCATCCAAGTAATTTAAGAGATGATATTTCAGACATATTATATACAGTAGTATAGATATTTTCATTCATCTAGAGTTTCTGCTCAAATGCCTCAATATCCTAATTCAATAAAGGTATTCTAAAAGCGAGTATAATGTTCTGTCACAGTGCCACCTATTGTATGCATAACTGTATCACTAGCTTTTAAATTAGTCTTACCTAATCCAGGCTAATAAAATGTGGGACAAATACCATGTGGTATTTTAGGAGAATTTAAAACAACAGTCAAATGTTCTTTTTTATTAAAGGTACAAAAGTATGTCTTTCACAATGTATGTTATTTTACAAAAATGTTAGAATTGAATGTTTATTTCATTATTGTGTTTCATTAACCCCATTCCAATTCGTAGTGTCACTGTTTCTTCCTGCCATTAGTGAGTCTGACCCAGTTACCACTGGTTTATTAGTTTTTATGCTAAAACAGATACTTGGTTTCGGTCTTTTTTAAGGGTATACTATAATATTAATTGCAAGTTTATTGTTAAATTAGAGAAAATCACTGACTATATATCAAGTAAATATAGTGATTACTAAGAATTCCAGTTGGTTTGTCTTCAACATGGCGGTTTTTACATTGGACTTTCGGCAGTCCAACAGATTAGCTCTCATTAAAGTAATACGAGTGAAAACTTTGAGACATTAAAGCAGAACCATCTCCTAAACCAAACTAGTGTTTACTACGTGCCTCGTTTGATTTTCCTCTCCAACACTGATAAAAAGATGACCAAGAAAGCATATGTTTTTTGTAAACATGGTGCTTCTTTAAATTTATCTTGATAGGTGGAGCTAGAGGCGGAAAAGACCATGACTTGATCCGAATACCTCAAATCGTTAAGGACACTTAAGCCACAGCAGATATACTGTATGTCCAAATAGTGCTGGCGGTTAGGAAGATGCTAGGACCAGGAAGCAGTATGATTCCTAGCACCAATAGTTAGCATAGGGATCTTCTACTGTCTCTTCCCCACTGCTAGGAACTATAGGGTTGCTCACAGTCCTTTGACAGAATGTATAGGAACAGTCTACCTTATGGCAGAACAAAAATAGATTATTTTCAGACATTTACTGTGTGTGATACATACATGTGTCCTCACCTTCATACGTTGTGGTTTTTATAATGGAGAGCTTTGTCTGTTCACTAAAATTGAGTAACTTTTTTTGCTGTACTTTTCTGATGGCTGTAGTCCCAATTTTTCCAGCATCATTCATGTGTGTGTCCACTTCATAATGACATAATGCTGAAAGCTTTACGGATTCAGCACAGCAGCCTGTAGTTCCTTTCCTACTGTGGATAGAGTTCTTACTGTCGACCCTGCAAAAAGTGAAGGGATAGATGCATAGGACCTAGAAAGGGAGGTAGGAGCTATAATTTGAGATATTCAAATTGTGCTAATGAAAGGTTAAAATACAGTGCTTCCCTTTGGTCCCTGGATTAACTGAAAGAAACAGAAACACATGTGTTTTTAAGCCTTTAAAGCTACAGACATTGGGCTTAATCCAACATAGTTGGAAGCAAACACTATACAGGCGTACATTTCATATTATAGCATTTTCACCTTTTTTGTAATGTCTGACAATAAATCATTTGAGTTTTTCTGGTTTAGGTCAGTTAGAAGCATGAACAAAATTGTGTCTTTTTAAGTTGATGCAAAGAAAAACGGATTATTTTAGCGACATGGTGGCACTGTGATAAGCAATGTTTCCTCAAAGCAAGAAGATCCTGGGTTTGAGTCCTGCTTTCAGCAGAGACCTTTTTGTGTGGAGTTTTACAATTTCTATCCATGTTCATTGACTTTCTTCTTCCTCTTGACATGTTTACAAGGGGAGTAGTTGATTTGCCAAAATGTTAAGCTAACTTGAGCATAAATTTTTGTTACATATATGATTTCTTTTAAAAACGTTTTGTTTCAAAGAAGTTGCAGTTAATGGTGTATGACAAAAATATATGGATAAAGTACTCGGCCTGTGTTGGAAACTTCAATTTGTAAAATTAAAGAGACATTAAGTAAGTTTCTAATATCTTCAAAACAGTCTTTGTATTTGACCCTTAACAACTAAAATGTGACTTAAAGCAACTCCATAATAAATCCGTCCGACCAAGCAAACAACTGAAGCGTTATATTCTAGATAGATTTTGTGGACATTAAGAAGCGACCGGCATCTAGCTCAACTCAGACAGGAAGTGCAACTCCAGGAATGGTAAAGAGATGTAAAAAAAAAAAAAAACTTGTTAAGTATGAGCCTGAACTTTGAGGATGAGCTTCCAGTTCTGCTGCAGTTGTTTTGGCCACAGGTGGCAGCCTCATTAGAAAACTCTGTAAAGCCTCTTTAATGCCTATAGTTTGAGTGAAGTTCTGTGGTGATTTTTCATTGGTGAACTTCTTTATCTTAGGTCAGCTAGATTTGAAATACAGTTATGCAAGCTGTTTATATGAAAATAGGCTTTGTTTTAAAAACAGCAACTCACAGCTGACTGTGGACACTTAAATCACAACATTTTATGATGGTAATTTGCTGTAAAATGGAATTTAAAATAAAGAAATTGATCAATTAAGCAAAGGCCTTCAAATGAAATGCTCTGCATGCTGCAATAATAGATGTGCTTGAACAATTCCTTTACATTTATTCCAAAATTAGTAATTTATTGTTAAAACGTTACACTGAAAATTTAAAATAGATAACGGTAATTAATAATGTTCACATTATAGAATATTGAAAAATAAAAGCAAAAGCAAACAGAATGCTTCTTTTAAAAGGGTCTGCAACTTTCTTCCTTTTTTGTAATGTGAGAAGTAATTTGAATCTCACAAAATTCATCCTGCTAAGTGTTTATAACACTCAGTCAAATTTTCTTGGGTTTTTACCATAGAACAAAAGTTGTTATGAAAAAAAATAGAGAGCAATATAATTGAGGTGTTAGAGAACAAGCTCATTAACAAGTTGGTAACAAAACAAAACACTTAAAAAACAGTGTGGTTTAACAGACTTATCAGTGTGTATACTTAGGTCTATGGAGAAAAGCAGGCTCATTATAATGAGCATTTGTTGGCATGGATGGAAATGGTGATTCTACAATCAATGAAAAAAGCTATCCATTTTGCTTTCACCTGATTTACTGATATTCCAATTGTGCAATGCACTTGCATATTAATGTTGCAGTTGTCTGTTAAATGGATCCTAGAGAGCCAAATTTATGGTAACAGAATGAATTATGGATGCAATCCCTCATGACTGCTTATACCTCCCCCTGACAAGCCTGTGTAAAAATTAGCACCCCATACTGATTTGGGAGTAACAAAATGCTTTAAAATGTGGCAAAATATAATGATTATTGCCTCATTTGCTACCTTATTTCCCCTTTTCATTAGACGTTATGCTCAGTTATTGTAATAATAAAGTGAAATGCTTTTACCCTTGTGATAAGGTTTTTTTTTCCAACTTCAATTTAACTTATTTTATTGATTTTAGTCAAGGGCCCGTTATTCCTAATGTCTTGCTACTGGGGAGATATCAGCTATTCTTGCACTGCCTGAAATATCGACCACTATTTAAAGTGCATTATTAACAATTAGTCCCTCAATTCAAATTCAGATATATTTTATTTGCCAGATGAGAGGGATCTTTTTCTTGCACGCACATGCAGCTGCAAGAGTGGGGGGGAGGAAAAAAAGACAACAATAGAGTTCTTCCAGCAACTCGATCATTCTGAACCTTGGAGTGCAAAAATGTCGACCAGATGGGAGTAATTGGACTGAAGCAAAGGGTGGTCACTCTCACCCAACGCTTTCGTTCCTGTATGATCCAGACAGCTCAGCTGAGACTAAGAGGTAACTGGCTGATCACCGGGCCAAGCACATATACAGCTCCTTCCACATTTATTGGCACTCCTTGTACAGATGAGTAAAATGCATCACAATGAATCAGCTTTTACTTCTGTTCCATAAATTTAGTGAAACAATTGCTGCAGTTCTCTAACTTTCAGCTTTAAAGGTTCAAACTCCCATATAATCTTCAAAATTGCAAGTCTTGGCACGGCAAATGTGGACCCTCATCTAGTCAAGTTTTGTCACAGGTTCTGGTTTTTAAGTCTTTAAATATTTGCTCAGACTATAAATATGGAAAAGTGTGGATGAATAACTATTTTCCTGCAGCCAACTACCTTAAATAGGTAAAATTTGATCTTGTCTTGATAACAGAAGAGCAGTGGGCCTCAGCTTTACATAACATGAAAAAGTTTTATATTTTTAGTCTCTCATTTCAAAAAGGGAAACACATTTGAATTAAACCTAAAGTGAAATAATTCAAGAGAGTTTAGGGAGGTTGAATAGTATAACTTTCTGCTAACGCAACCAGAAGCTCAAAAAGTTGGAAAAAGATGGATTTTCGGAAATTAATGAAGTATAAAATAACTCCAAAGGTTTCCTGAAATTCTAAATGGTCTCAGACGGGTCAGTAGACTATACAATCATTGGGTAAACTGCTGACTTTCCAGATCTCCAGAGGTTGACACTCTCCATAAGGCAGTTAGAAAATGTTATTGGTAAAGAGGCCGATTGGTCATACAGTGCAGTAAACAATACATTTAAAAAATTTAGGGGAGCTTAGTAAAGAGTGGACTGAGGCTGGTGTCAATGCATCAAGTGCCACTATGCACAGAGGAGTCCCACACATGGGCTACAAATGTTGCACTCCTTGTGTCATTTGCTGGTACTGGTCCACTGAGTTTTCTAACTCAGTGCAATCATCTGCCAGGAATTTTTAGAGCATTTCATTCTTCCTTATGCTAATAAGCTTTATGGAAATGCTAATTCCTTTATCCACAAGGACTTTGCACCTGCACACACTACCAAACATGTTCTTCTAAGGGAAATATTGTCCAATCTGTCTAGTAGAAATTGCCATACTGATTAAACTTGTATATATAGTTATTTTTACAGATTTATTTGACAGTTTCATGGATATGGCAGCACATTAAAAAGACTTGAAAGAATCCACATATTTTGCCGGATTTATTGATTTTTGCTATGTTGTGACTCAGGGAAGCAGTAAAGTATGTTTTAGGTCTTGCCTTAAATTCTTCCACATGGATTCCTCATTTTTTAGCTTTTTACGGCACTAGTGGCTCGTTTTTCTGACAGTAGGCTGACAGGAAAAGGGGTACAAGAGAGGAGGAGAGACATGCGGGAAAGGACCACAAGCCGGATTCGAACCTTGGTCGCCCACGTCGAGGACTAAGGCCTCCATACATGGGTCGTGCGCGCTAACCACTGCGCCACCTGCACGCCCTGTGGATTCCTCATTTTAACAGTTTAACCTATGATATGCTTACAAAGTCATGACATAAACATTCTGGGTTTATCCTTTTGTTTAAAGTTAATATCTGACTTTAGAAAAGTGTGTCAAGAATTAATTCCTCCGTTAACATTCTTACACTATAAATAGAAACGATGTTGGTCAAATCTGACTAAACGCCAAGACAAAAGTGATATATAAACTTTTTTCCCCTTTAGGATCTGCACATGTTTCCATATTGGCTTCCACTGTTCATTTGGAGGTTAATAATTATTCTTTTGAGCAAAATTTTATTATGATTTTGTCTGTGAAATGTTCATTTTTTTATTTTTATTTTTTTTGGTATGTAGTCAATCCATTATTGTTGACAGAATCAATGAATCTGTGATTAACCTCATGGACTCTTGAAGAAAGAGCAGACCTGCATTTGGCCTTATCATTCACACCAGGCTTGACTAGCGACACCTGTGGAGCCTGACTTGGCCTTTGTGAAAGGATGAAGATGCTTCCCCCATGCGAGGTCAAGTATGACTTTATCGCTTACTCTGGAATTTTTAAATTCAGCTTTTATGAATTAGGCCTCTGGCCTTAGATGATCTTTGATACTCTTCGGGATCTAAAGTTTGTATAGAAGCTTTAACAGTTGAAATGTATAGTAGTTTTTTTTACTGTTTTATTTGCCCTGTTATATTTCTCTTCAGTATGCTAACAGCTATCAATGATATCGGTGTAAAGATTTTCTTGGTCAATTTCCTCATATCCTACCCTTTGTACTCTATGTAATTAAAGGTTTTTAGCTCCAAACGTTTGTCACCTATAGTCTCAGCTATGGATGTAATGTGTGCAACTGTTTGTAGGTCAGTATATGCTGATTGTGCCATCCTGTTTGTGAGTTACTTTCACTGGTGTTGCGCTCTGTCCTTGTTTGTAGCACACATAGATTTCTCCAGTTCCTGACAATAACCTTTGCCTCCTCTGGCGATCTGATCAGTTTAATAAAAACGTTGCAGTGTGCCACCTTCTTTGTGTGGATTTTCCTGTGCTTCTTTAGGATAATGTCCTTTCCGGTCATGTGGTCATTTATCTTGGTCAGACATTAACTGATGTAAACATAAGTACCACTCAGCCTCCTATCTTGTTTAAGCAGAGCTGTTTTGGGCTTTTTATAGACAAACCTCATGATGCTGGCATGTTTATCATTAGAGTTTCTCTCAAATGTATCTTAATATTTAACCATCATTTGAGATAATTTACTTTTTTACTCAAGCAGTATGTTTTCGATCAAAACACAGTAACACAGTGGTAACACAGAATATGAAGAAAAACCTTAACAAGATCTTTCTTTTTTGGAAGTTTTCTTTTTTGGTAAACAAGCTGAGTAACACCTGCTTCAACAAAAAGTTATATGTGAAAATAATTTCAAAGGGAAATCATGTAGGCATCGCAACAATTTAAAAAAAATCCCAGAAAACATCATATAAAGGACAAAAGTATATAAATATCCCTTTCTGCTTATCATTCACCCAATCGTGTTCACAAAATTACAGCTCACATAAGATTCCCAAGAAAAGAAATCATCATACCCTTCATCTGAATAGGATTCTCAAATTGCCTGTAGTAATTTATGTCTATTTTCAAACATCTTCTCATTAGTTTTGAATTGTGGGGATATGTGTTGTCACCACACTCAGGCTTTACACCCCACACTGTCAAATTAAGTCAGCGAGTTTGTGGGTGCTGATACAATTTCAACACTTTTCACTGAGTTCAAAGCTGGACTCATGACAGTGAGCTATGGTGTGTAATAGAGCCAAATTTAAAATAACACTCTACGTCCAAACAGTAATGAGAATAATAGAATGATAAGACAGATAAGTTCCTGAATATCCCTTAAAATAGAATAATAAAATACAAAACACAGTTTACCATTATTTAACTGGTCATATAAAGGATCTTAAGTGGATGGTGTTGATTATTCATCTGTTAACAGAAACCCTCAGAATGCAATGAATGGATAACCAGATTTTATCGGTGGCCAAAATTAGAAGTGATTAAATTTAGATGCTGATCAGGGTTTGCAGCTCAGTCCAAGTATTTCTTATTCAGCCTTGGAGGAGGTCTGCATTCTAAACTCTATACTTGTTCTCCTTTTCAGATCTGCCGAGAATCATAATGGCAGTCCCACTTCCATTCAGGAATAATGATATGCACAGTAAAATAAGACTAATGCTGCTGTTAGTGATTAACTAAATGAACTTGAATTTGTACTTGAATGACCATTGCATTATATGATAAATTACAGCAAGGATTTACATACCGTGTTTCTTACTTCTTTATGGCCACATATACTGCTAATCTATAAAACAACAACTGATGGAAAAGTTTCCAGTTTAGATCAGTGAATGTAATATCATAATGACTTTTTTTAAAGTCATGAATAAGTCCTTAAATTAATCTGCTTTGTTGAAAGTATTATAAATATACATCGCCTTTCCAAAAAAAGTGGCACTAGAAGAATTTGATTTAGAAGCAAACCTCTAAATGAGGACAAGAATTATTTCATTTGAGCAAAAGATTTTCTATAAAATTGGTAAATACTCAACAAAACATTTTCAGTAGAAGCAAAAAAACGTTTTTGTACCTACCCCTTTCCAGATTAAAAATTGGTAGCATGTAATACATACCAACATTGGTTATTCAAACCTACCCCTAATCCTCTAATCAATCAGCAGTCCTTCCAAACATTCATAACACAGGTAATGAATTAAATTGAATAAAGTGGAAAAATAAAATAATACATTAATGACTTATCAGGACAGCAAGTTTTTAAAGCTCCTCTTCCTCCTTGTATGACAAGCTTAAGATGATATATATTATTTATATATTTTTCATTAATCTTTCATTACGCTGACCAAGAATTAGGACAAGACACGTTTTGTTTTATTTCCCTGTGGGTATGGGATGGGACAAGTGTGACAGTTTACTCCTGTGTCACCCTCTATTTTAGAATAGTCGAAGTGATCTCTCGATAAACAATGTTTTCATGGGTTTTTAACACAATGAAAACATCTGTGATATTAATATCACTAGCGGTGGTTTTTGTAAGAATGCTGCCATATACAGTACTGTGCACCTTATCAACACCAAACTGCCCTAGAGGGAAATACTCTGTAGGAAGGGAGGAAAAGTTTGTGTCAACAAGAACCCAGCTACTATTTTGCTCATTTAGAAAATATTAACACTAATCCTTTTAGCTTTGATATCTTACGTACACAAGGGAACCTGCAAATGTACACACTGTGCATACCTTTGGACTTTTATTGTGATGTTGGGGTTTTTGAGCTGTCCAACCCACATGCAGAACACCAAAACAGAAGAACGTTTTCAAGTTAAGATATTTATTGAGATGATGAGACTGGTTAGCGAGACCAAAGCCAGGTCCAGGGGGAAACAAACCAGCA
>JAUZNJ010087539.1:0-22957 GCA_034780135.1 Jordanella pulchra
CGAAGCCAGCTGAGATTGCCTCCAGTTCAGTTTTTTGTGTTTCCTGAAAAATTGCAAAAAATGACTTAGGCAATTATGACGATACGTATATTGAAGCATAGTGATTAGAGGGAGGCTGGTTGTTACACAATAACAATAAATTAGCACCCAATCGACACTTTTTGTTTTGTTTATATACAAAAAATATTAATTTTAGGATGAGTTACACTTTAAAAGCAGGTAATTTACGCTGAAACTTAACCAAAGATAACCCTGACCCACAGGGTCATCATTCTATGGCAAGTTTTTGCAAATCTAGGAGAGTAAGAAACTTCCATTTAAAATGACTAATGCTTCTCAAACAGGCATGCCAAATGCTAACAAAATATAGTAAAAACACTTTAAAATGTAACCTGTATATTAGCGAAAGGACAGTCTCACTAAAACATACTCTAAAAGAACGGTAGGGAAAACCAACTGTTGCCTCCAGCGATATCAAACAGAATATATATATCAGGTAGAAACAGATAAATGGAAATACTGTGTTGATGGACAAGAGGAACAGTTTTCAGACAGGTGCTTTGAAACTTTTGTATTTCTAAACAGCTTCAGCATTAGACGACAGTAAAGAGCTCCAGTAAACAGCTTTTGTAGTTAATGTGCTGAGTCCACTTTGTAGAAGGTGGAAAGTGGAGGAAAAAGAAAAAGAGAAACACCAGTATGACTGGCACACAACCACTGGTCCCACTTCCCTGTGCCTTTTCTGTATTAAAGTGTCATCAGAGGTTGTTTCCGCCGGCAAAAAGCCAGAGTGTGCGAGCAGCGGCGTTCTCTCACAGAGGCTCGGCGAGTCTCCCTGCAGGCCCCTGTGACAGCCTTCGCTCTAATTATGGCTCTGCTCCGTTTCGGTGTTCCACATAAGAAATGACAGTTCAGATGGTTCAAAGTCAAACCTGCACACAGAAGCATGAGAGCAACGGAGCGGAAAATGTATTCAAACAAACAAAACGTCTGTTTACTTTTACACACTGAGAATCTGTTAACGTCTGACAAATGAGCGTAGAGCATTTCCTTTCCCATGAGAGAGAGCCTGTAACCATGCCAAGCTAGCATCTCATGCTGCTAAGCTGTCCTTTAAGTTTCCTTGCTTTTCCCGAAAGCATAATTTATTTTTCTTTGTCACAATCTAATGTAGGAAACCTGACCAATTTAAAAAAAAACATCTTTCACACTAGAAGTAATGTTTGCATAACCTATAAGTGGTTCTTCAACAGGAGCTTTGTTCAGAAGGCTACTATATCATTTTAAATTAAATACAAAAATATGCACTTAAGGAGAGATAAGATTCTGTGGCACTAGATGTCCATGCATTTAGGGGCTTTGTCTTACAATTTATTTTACAATTCCTTTACCTGATAGGTATTTTATTCAATTAAGTGATTAAAAAGCAGCTAGCTTGAAAAGTGTTTATTGGGAGATCTTTTTTTTTCTTACAGAACGTGAATCAGGTGAAGCTAGGACTACTTGAGGAGCTCTTCCTGGAATATAATAATAAACCAAAAGGTTTTTCACCTAAAAGGCTAAATGTTTGTATTATTTATCTATTTCTAGCCAATAACTACCCTGAGTTTGTTGTT
This sequence comes from Jordanella pulchra, assembly GCA_034780135.1. Classification (NCBI taxonomy): domain Eukaryota; kingdom Metazoa; phylum Chordata; class Actinopteri; order Cyprinodontiformes; family Cyprinodontidae; genus Jordanella; species Jordanella pulchra. The sequence goes on from JAUZNJ010087539.1 coordinate 1,617, forward strand.
TTTAATGCAGTTTATCCATTTTTATGTGAGGATCACCAAAACAAAGCAACATCATCAAGGTATGATGTTGCATCAAAAAACATATTATAATTTAAAAGTTTGAATAAACTCTGTAACCAAATGCTTCACAGTTAGAGGGTGATCTATGACGTCTCCAGCTGTTTTACTTCCATCTCTGGACGGACGCATATAATACGCTTGCTCATGTTCGTTGAGTTTTAAAATATTTCCTTTTGGTGTCACGCAGCCTGCAAATGATGTGGCTCTGGTCCAAGTCCATTTCTCTTTGATGCAGAGGGTGAATTATGCAGTGCAGGTGACCTCATGTCTTACAACAAACTGTTCCTCCATGCACAGACGCACTTCTCTGTACCCCCCTTTGAGTTCCTCAAAATGAAGTCAGGATAATAATGACATTAAGATAATGAAGCTTCAGTGTTTATTAATAGAGTGTGAATTGTGCATGTCTGAAACGCAATGCATCTAAAAATAGAGATCATACCCCCCCAAACCTCTAGTTGCACATTGTGTTCTTAGAGTGAAGGGGGGAGCTGCAGCATTCCTAAATCTCCTCCAATTTCAGGCAGAACTTTATGAATAATAAACAGGGTCTGCATAAATCTTTATTAGCTGTTTATTAGCCCAACAACTTTAGATTTTACAATTGATTTGACAAAGTTATAAGCTTTTCAAATCTCACATTAAAATTATTCCAGAAAGTTATCTTTTATTTTGTATTTGTTAAAAAGAACAAGTCTGTATCCTAAATAGGCTGCAATTAACAATTATCATGCTAATTGATTAATCTTTGTATTATTTTCTCGATTGATTGATTAATTATTTGATTTTTACAGAATTAAACCAAGTTAAACAAAAACATTCTCCTTGAGCAGTTTTGGATAGAACATATTGACAAAGTAAAAAAAACAATGAAATGCCAAATATTTATATTTTTTTTAACAATTTTGTTATAATTACAAGTCTAAGTGGGTTTCTCTGTCTGCTAAAGATATATTTTAGAGTCTTTATACAGCAGTTAGAACTTAATCTATTAATTAGTTAACAATTATTTCAATACTTGATTAAACTGATTATTGTTCCAGCCAAATTAATATTTCAAAAACATAAATTTATACACCGTTAAGCCCAGATATCTCTGTAACCATGGTAGGTTAAGATTGTAAATGACACCATTATGACATGACCCAGTCCATACCTAAAAAAAACTTGGATCTCATCAGTTATGAATCAGACAAATAGCCTCAGAACCTGTAAAAAGTTGGATGACAATTCTAAAACATTCCTACACTGGTTTTTGAAAAGGGTGAAATAACTTAACTTGTCTTTTTTTTCCTCCTTATTTTAAGAAGTAATGTAAAAAACTGTGCACGCTGGTTTAATTGTCTTTGGAGGGATCTTCGACTCAGTTTATATAAAAAACAAACTGCTTGCTTGTGAGAAACTATAATCTAAATCATCAGGGGTATAAATAGTTTAAAGTTACTATTTTCTACGTTCACAAATTAAGATAACTGTATTAAGAGTTGTGAAAGAAAATAAAACAACAGAATAGATCAGGAATCCTTTTAGAAATCATGAAGCTCAAAATGTCTTTCTTAAAGCTCAAGCCTAATATCTGTGGTTCAGTTTTATTCGTTAGCTATGAAATGCTTTGATGACAACACCTCCGTTCTGCAGAAGGCCAAGAAGAAACAGGAGCTCATCAGACAATGACTGCAACGATGGCAAGCCTCACCTGGGAAAAGTTATAAACCCCTGAACAGCTCTGTAACCTTTGCTACGCCAGTAAAGCAGTTACCTAATCTGGTCTCTCTAGTTTTTACTTGCTACAGCACATCTGATTCAAACGGCTGATTTACCTCCTAAGCACATCAGCAACTTCTGTAATGACCTGGAAATGAGCCATTCATTCAAATCAGGTGTGCAGAAGAAAGAAAACATAAAAAACTACCCAGATCATTTATATTTCCTTCCAAACAATGCAACACAGTCTTTGTTTACAATTAGTAAGTTATTGAACAAATCCTTTGGCACTTATGACCTGCTGCCACCTGACAATGGAACAATTGTTCTCTCACAGTACAAAGAGCTGCTGCTTATGCTCGCAGATGATGCTCCTAACCGTATTAAAATGGGCTTTTTATTGTACAATGGTCAATATTTGTAATGGTATACCTGACAAAATCAAAACATACATTCATTTATCACAGAAGAAACTCTGCATTGATAAAAAAAAAAAAAAGATACAGCTCAACACTGTTGTGTGATGCTGACTCATTTTACCGCCTGCTCCACTTGACTGTCTATGAAAGCTGCCGAGTACAAGAGGTGAACAAGAGTGAGTTGGGTGGGCGTTTCATTCTATTCATTGATACTGCAAATTCTCCAAAAACGAGCCTTTTGAATGAGATGGAGAGAAAAAATCCCAACAAATCCACTAGAAGCTTTGTTTTGAACATTTTACCAAGAGCAAATCTTTAGAATCAAGTTCAACAAAACCTTAGAGATGGAAGAAATGTAAAGACATTTATTGCAAAGAGAGATGGATAGGGTGTATTCTTTCCCAGAGGGAATAAGAGGATTAAGGAAGATGCTTAGTTTTCGAAACTAACAGTTGAGAAAAGAACCAAAAATCAGTTTCTTCTATTAGTGGATTCCGAAGTGAACATCTAATTACAAAAAGTAAAAGGATTCTGTTCAAACTGGATATGAGCTCAACCTATTATTGTTTTGTAAAACAGGAGTCGCTATTCAAACCTTTCTTAAATGATTGGTCTCTTCTGGTTCTTCATAACCCCATGTCTTTTATTGTCTTGAGCTGAATATATGTTGCATCCATAAACATATGGATCTGTGATGCTAGTAGGACAACATCTATCAAGTGTTTTTTTTTTATTAATTTTGTTCATATTAAATTATTTTATCTTCGATTGAGTAAAATATTAAGAATCAGTATTTATCCAAACCCAAAAGGTTTGACCTTGAATGCATATTGCCTTTTAATGTATTGAATGTCAAGAAGACACTAAAAAGCTAACACACCTTACTATAGGAAGAAATGCATAAGAAACAAGGAGAAATACTAACAAACTAGTTCAGTACTTTCATTCCAAAATGAATCAAGCTGGGATTGGGAAGGATTGAAACCATTCTTCACTTTGATGTGTTGCTAATGCCCCAAATCCTACTTAGCACATGAAAGGGGAGCAAACCGCCAGACCAGAATGGGGCAAGATGGGGGAAGGGGTGGCCTTATCAACGTTACATAAGCTCCGTGTCCTCTTACAGTAGTTGATTTTTAGAGGGCAAACTGAAGATTGAGCTTCAGATATGGAAAAATGAAAAAGAAATAAAATATCCACGGCTGAACGGCTCTTGCTTACCTCAAGAAATTAAAGGCATGCAGTGGGCTGCACGGACTGCAGGGGCTAGTGGGAGTGGGGCTCAAGCTTCGGGGAGTAAGGCTGTAAGTTAAATGGAGTGAAGTGAATAGTTGTCCTTTATCACATACAAGACAGGTCCCCCCCACCCCACCCCACAAAAACCCTCCCACAGCTCTGACATGTGCCCAGATGAAGACAGCAGCATCACAAAGAGTAAATGATCCCTGTCAGATGAATCTAATTGTGTTTGAAGAGCAGGTTCCCGAGGCATTAGTCTGGTTCTGCAGTGTTTGGTTGACATTGAGCCTGTAAACTGTGCCAGACTAAAATGACAGGTGGCAATAAAACGCAGCTATTAAAAGGCGAAAGGTCATAAAGGGAGTTAGAAATGTACCAAAGGTTAGACATAAAGCCGTAAAAGGTGTTCTTCCTGGTTCTCTGATCACAAGAAAGGCTTTTAGTTGACAGCGTGATGTCATACATTTAATCTTTGCTTGAGCTGGACTGCCAGCAGCACTGCAGAGCGTTAGGTCATGCAAAGGTGAGTTACTTTTACTGCAGTGGTTTTCCTTCACTATACAGCAAAATGTAGAATCTAAGTGTGTTAGGATAAACCTCTGATTGTCAGTGATTTTACTGCATAGGGTGATATGATACATCAGTGTAATAAGCATTACCCCATATGTTTGCTTTGAGTCAACAGAGCCTCATCCTGCTGAGGTAAGTGGTCAACATATTATCAGAAGCAATAATCCCTCAAAATGGGAGGTTTTCTATTTTAAATACATAATTTGGCAAAAGTTCAAATATTCATGAAAGTTGGAGTAAAATTTAAAAATAGTATTATTAGACATGCACCAAGAAATTGAGTAATTAGCAGCATATAGGAGGATTTCAGGTCGATTTGCTTTGAATGCTGACCAGCCTGCACGTAAAAACTGATCTAAAAAGACAGGAACATTTTTAAAATTAATATATTTACCTCAAATTTAAGCAGGTAAAGAATAGGATTTTTCAATGGAATTAACATTTTTGCCCTTTAAATAAAATAATTCAACCTTATGCATATGAAACAAGATAACTGACTTATTTTCCCCAATTCTAAATATCTTATTCTTGTTTGCAAATTGTCCTATTTATTCATTCAAAATACACTTATTTCAAGAAAAAAAAAATCACTTGATTGGATTTCCATTTTTGCAGAGTGTTAAAACCGGATTATCAGATTATCTATTACATATTTACTACCAGACTAGCTTTTCTACAACACTCTTCAGTGTAGATGTTATTACTATGGGAAATACACTTAAAGTTTGCAGGGATTTTAAATTAAGACAAAGGAATGAAAAAGAAAGAAATAAAGAACTCTCCTTTTCAACATCTTAAGACATGCTTTTGGTCCAATCAGATTGTAAGACGCAAGAGCGAACCAAGTATTCAATGGATAATAGGAAAGGCTGATGGAATTAGAGCAAAGTTGCTTTGTTTCATACTTGTAGCATTCAACCTGTGAGGCATTAAAGGCTTTTGCTATTATGTCATGTTAGATTTTGGGAAAGCTTAAAACCTTTTAAAGACCTCACAGGCAAAGTAATGGTCTACATTGTTTGGGAGAAAACAAACTAACACTGTTTTAGTAATATCAACCACAGTAACCAGCAGTTTAACCTCCCTCTTAAACCTGTAAAACCAAGTGTTAAAGCTCCTGTCTCTCTAGCACAGCATCGGCTCAAACTTAAGTAGAAAAAGATAACCACTGACAACAGGAAGGCTGGAAAACATATGTTTCACTGCAGGAGATATGAATAATTTGAACTGGCTCAAAGCAGTATCAGTTGGTCAATTGATGCAAAAAAAAAAAAAACTGATAAGAAAGTTTATCTCAAAGCAATCATTGTTTGAGTTTTTCTATGTTTTCACTGTAAAATAAAAACTCTGGCAGATAAGTGTGAACAATGCCATTGGTCTTGGTTTTTCAGAATGGTTTGTTGACAACTAAGATAACCATGGCAACACCATAATGAATTCAATTTGTATTAGATGCACAGAACATATTATGTTTCCCAGGTTTTACTTTCTATAGGTAAAAGAAGAAGGACATAAAAATGTGTTAAATGATTGAGATACTTTAGGATTGGTCCAAAAATCTGCATAGAAATAACGTCATTCAGCAGTCCAATTGGCTCTACTGAAAATTTGAAATCCTTAAATACAGAGAACCATGACAAATGCCTTGGTGACCCAAATGAAAAATGCACTGAATGAAGAAAACGGCAGTCTGTGATGATACAAGCAAACACACTGCATGGTTTTTTTTCATTTCTTTTACATGTGCGTTGCTTGTTATCATTCACGCCTGAAACCCCCCCACCCCCCCTTATGTTATTTCTCAATGGAGTACACAGATGAAAACCTCCAACAGTAGAGACACATGCCGACTCAGACACAGAGGCAAGCTGCTTGTTGCCAAGGTGTGGAGGATTTGACATTAGACTTCCTGCTGCAGATGCTGCTGCTGCTGCTAATGCTAACACAGCCCAGAGCAGAAGGCAACAGTGAAAGACAGCAACAAACATGACAGAGAGATAGATGAAGCTACCCGCTGCAGAGGAGCTGCCTTGGATAACAGGAAAATACTCACTCTAGCGTCAGCCCTGGAATTCTCAGTCTCTCCCGCTGGGCTTTCATGGCTGAACTGTGCTCGTTTGCTCTATTGTGGTCATGATATGAATTCACGCTGTCTGCCTGCTGCCAGCCTGCCCCCCCCCCAAAACTGCACCGACAAAGACACAAACCCAGCTACCACAGTACAGAGAAACCGATTGGCTTTCTCAACCCCCAAAAGAAGGGAGGGCTGGAAAAAAGGGGGACTACAATCCTTGTTTTGGTCTTTCCATGTTCCACCTTGAAGCTGTCAAATGAGATGCTCATATGCCAGAGAAAGGCATGGAGGCAGGACAATACCCTCTTCTTCCCTCCCCTTATACACGCCCACTGCTCCTTAAAACCAATGACCCCCACCAGCACGGCCCCTCCAGCAGCTGGTGGCTTGCTCCATGGCAGAAATTCACGCAATAAACTGAAGCTCCTCTACGTGCAGTCACCTTGACAGCCGCTAACACAAGGCACGCAGTGTGCAACACAACGCTGCCACAACCACAGGGATGATGTCATTCTGAGAAGAGAAACAGATTGCAGCTCTAAAGAGTCCACATCCGTCCGTGAACAGCAAGTGTCACAGACAATGGCTGAATAAAACAACTCAGCAAAACAAAAACATGAAGGATAAATAAATCTGACATTGTATATCGTGATATGTCAAAACTTTTTTCTCAACAAAAGTTCTTAAATCAGTTAGAGTTTTTGGTTTTCTTAGTTTGTCGTTTGCACTTGGGGCTAAAATAATTAATCAAGTTAATAGGAATTGATAGACTATTGACAGCTTATTATCAAAATAATAGTCAACTAACTTGATAAATAAACTAATTAGACCAATAATTAAGCAAAATTTGTACAGAAATCAAAACGTTTTCCTTTTCATATGAGAGACTGTCTTTATGTGTAAAAATGTTTTATCCAGAAGTATTTTATCCTCACATGGTTCAAATTCTTTAATTAAAGTGCAATGTTTGAGCACCAAATATAGCTTGCCGTTTATTTTATAATTTTTTTTAACAAATGTGCCGTTATTTTTTTACCATACATCAAAATTTATTGAAGGCAACTTTTAAGATTAAAATGAAAATGTCACCTTACAGAGTCTATTTTTAAATAAATCTTGTAAAAAAACGTAATATGAAATTACATTAAACATTGTATTTCTACCTGGCCTCAATAGTAGACAAACAGACAATTCTTTAAAAAAAAGAAAATAAAAGTAGCAATATCATTTTAATTATATTCCTTAATGATCAGCTGCCTTTAATAAAAAAACAAAAATCTCTTAAAAAACAAACAAACCAAAAAGAACGAACAGAAAACATGCACTCTGTTCCTTCGGTGTTAATTTATTCAAAGCTTTTCAAAACTTTCAATTTGTTACAAACGGCAACAAAGTCAGAACTGAACTAAATTTAATTTTATATTCATTTATTTTGAGCAGGAACAAACTATTTCCATATAGAACAGTGTTATAATCTGTGCTAGATCCTAGTCTTCTTTATAAAACCAGCCTAACAAACCCCTCAGAAATCAAAACCTGTAGAATCAAGATCCAAATCAAGTAGAGAAGAAACCTTTGACAGGTTAAGCATTTGAAAAGCAACGTGTAATAACCAAGCGTTAGGATAAAGGAGTGGCATTAAATGCTTCAATGATACAGGACACAATATCAACTCTGAGGAGTTGCTCAATGAAAAGGAAATTCCTCCTTACTTGCATCTTTTGCGAACCCATGAAACATCTTTTTATTCTAAGACAAACCCTCAGGTCTAATCCATGTGTATAGCATAAAATAAAATCCAGTTATATTAACTTAACAGGAATATCAAACCCATTTAAAATTATTATAAAACTTGATCAAAGTTTGCTACTTCAGGATGCCAATCAGATTACAGATGATTAAACTAGCATCTATCACACCACTAAACATTAGCTCATAGTATAAACCGGGATTGAAACAGTTCCAGACTTTGTGCATTTTTTTTATAACCATTTTTATCCAATGACATCAGATAACACTACCTTAAACATAATAACCGTCTATGTTCACTTGCTGTTATTTTAAGAGTTCCTGAAAGTATAACCAGAAGTAGTCCAGTTTCCTGTAAATATCCTCATCAGGTTAACTAGATTGCCCGGAGGCCATAAAAAAAAAAAAAAAAGACCAAATCACACAAAGACATCACAATCATAGCTGAACAGGTTGAGGCTGTCTAATGGATGCAATAAAGCCAACAGATTACAAAATGGATAAAAACAACTGAGCAGAAGCACACAAATTTATTAAGCACATGTAATTGTTCCTATTGAGCAAAGTATAAAGCATCCACTCATGGAAATGGAGAATTGCTTTTTGGAATATATTAAACAACCCAGAGAACAGCAGGGGATACTTGGGATACCTCAGGGTTTTATAGTCTTTCAGGTTTTTCCAAACCAGCTTTTCAGAAAAGAAAGAAGTAGATTTTTGGGTAAGATGTTGTAGAACAGTGTCACGACCATTGTTCTGATTTGAAATGATCATTATTCACCCTAATGTTGTAAAGCAGCAGCTGGAGAATTAAGATCCAAATAGGTGAAATTGGATTAATGACTCGGAGGCAGCTCAGTGCTGACGTATGAGACTGCGGATGTCAAAAGAAGAAGGTTATTAAAGATATTCTGTGTCCAATTTATAAGGAGTCATTTTCAGAAGGAGTAACAGATGGAAGCAGTAAAGAGAATAAATTAGTGGGTGAGAAACAAAGCAGCGAAGAAGAGCTTCTGACTTATTAACAGCATAATTAATAAAACCAAAGATGACAACAGTAACACTAGTAGAACTGTTTTCCTACTGGATATAATTTGTGTTTCAACAAATTATTAGTTCATATCTATGAGAACAGATCTGTGCCAAATAACAGGAAGCTTGTTTTTGTTTTTTTAAACGAACCCTGCGGTTTACTTTTACAAATCATCTAAGCTCTGTCACAACATCTCTATACACCACTTAAAAAGGTTTCAAACTGAATTTTTAGTTCAAGCAATAAAGCTTTGTTTTTATGAGCTATTTTGAGAGTCTGTTCATTTTCCAGATTATATCAAGTGGGAGTTTTGATTGTTTAGTTTTCCATCATGCGAGAGTCCTGAGAACCTAACCCATCTGAGCAGCTGATCAGTTCTGTCTTCTTCTCTTGTTGATAAAATAATACTGAGCCAGACTTCTGACAGTGTGAAACTCTAGATTCAAGCCTACAGCAGAGAAGTCCTGTAACTGTACTCTTTTCTGGCACTACCTCTGATACAGGTGCTTCCTAAGTCAAAGTCTGTTCAGAGGGTTTGCTTTTATTTTTCCCCAATTTAATTTTATTTTCAACAAATAAACAGAACAGGAACAACAAAAAAAAAATCTTACAGCACCTGTCCCCCTTTCAAACATCTTAAAAGAAAAAGCTGCTTTATTAAAGGATATAAACCCAAACCTTGACCAGACCAATAACTGACATACCATATATAATAATATATAACATCTGTAAACTTATTTGTTTTAAGTTCTTTAATAACATTCCAACATTTTTTCCCCTCATATAATTTCTTGAATTTACAAACTTGTAAAATACTTTGTATGTTCCACTTCCTAACTCCATCATTCACATCTGTTTTAATTTGGTGCGTGCAAAAACAAGTCATAAAAGTGCAAAGCAGAACCTTATGGATACAGTCGTGATCGTCTGCTTATGAAACTAAAGCTGTTCGGCTGTCATGTAGCTCTGGGACATCAATTCCCAAAGCCATATTGGTAAAAAAAAGGACACACAGGGACACACTTACACACAGACACAAAAAATAACTGTTATAAAATTGAACTGCCTTTTATGGCCACCTTCTTCAGATATAACAGTAAAGACTCTGTACAGATATATGTAGCATTGTCTGTTTGGCTTTCCACAAAATAATCCATTTTTAAATCGATTTAAATGTTTAACAGTCCAAACTTCTTATTCTTTAACTTCATTAATGCTTTTATGCCTAGCTTGAGGTTTGTTCCTGTTAAATGGAGTTTTCCTCTCCACTATCGCTACATGCATGCTTGATGTGAGGGATTTCTGGAGTCCATGAAATCAGCTGGTTTTCCTTAGAAGACCTTTAACCAATGTGACCGTGTGATCTGATTGCATTTTCTCTTTAAAGCATCTGATTGCATTTTCTCTTTAAAGTGCCTTGAGATGACATGTGTTGTAAATTGACACTATATAAATAAACTGAATTGGATTTTTTTATTTTTATTTTTTGTAACAGAGGTTTTGTATTCTGGAATACACATTACCCCAGACTCCTGAACAGAATCCAGTTATGTTCAATGACATACTTGAATATGTTTTACCTGAATTTAAAACCTGAACTTGGCAATGACAAAACAATGATTTGAAATTTTTAGTGTCCAACTAAGTTGGTTTTAATCACACCAGCATTTATTTGTGAATAGGTTTCACCGATGGGCTAAATGAGAACGTTAAATCTAAAGGGATTCGTTTATTTGAATTAAAGCAGAGATTTCAACGTTTGCTTCAGTTCAGCCGCTTTCTAACCTACAAAAACACACCAATGACTTCAGTAAGATGATCATAATGACCTGGTAAAGACATTCAGAAGTAAGAAAGTAGAGCAGAGCTGCATGAATAGAAACATATGCAGCTACTAGGTTATTGCTGAATACTTCACAGAAACATTGACGACCACAGTTTAAATATACATCCTTGTTCTTCCTTCTCCATGATCATAGCTTCCAGACCACATTCTGTGAGCCTCACCATCTGTCACTAAAAGCTGAACCAGGTCTGGACATGACAAATAGTAAAAGACCACCCAGCTGAACAAATCTATAAAGGCCATGTAAGGACAGAATCCATGTTACTTAACTCATTATCAAGTATTGCATCCAATATCTCCTTTGGATATGTGATAATAATAATAATGATGTTGTTTAACTTACTGCACAGCTATACTTCCATTCATTTTCTGCTCTGTTTGTGCAGCCTCATTTCTACAAACACTTGCCAAAATACTGAATATCGTGCTTGGCAAAGATGAAATTTAGCTGTGTACTTGGCTGGCAATGGTTGCTGCTAGAGCATAGCAATTAGGTGTCATTGGAGAACCCAATAAAAATGATTGTTTAAACAACAAGGTTAAAACACAAAAAGTTGTAAGTTCTGATAAATCATAATGAAATAAAACAGGGAAAAGATGCAAACACAAACTAAGAAGGCTAACCAACATACAGTCACAAATACCAGAATCTGAAATAAAAACCTACCAATCATTAAGATGTTTTTGACTAAAAGAGTTGGGTAAGAGAAACGGAAACAAAGCTCATCTTTAAATTAACCAAGTAAATTACTGCATATCGAATGGGATTATAAAATAAAGATTAGGTCAGTTGATTTCCTTTTCTCATGTAACTAATTGCTTCTGATGAAGGTAGATATGAAGGACGATGACTCGCCCAGATATGAATAAGATTCAAGCAACAGTCATGTAACTTTCAATGAGTCCCTCTGTGCGCAGAGGATCTTCCATTATTCACATTTAATCAATTTAAAACACCTTTGGCAGCAGTAAAATCATCCTCAACCACTTCAGCTTTCTCATATAACTCTTACAGTTATTAATATGACCACCCTATTTAGCCAGTTTATAGCTTTCTAACTTTTTTACAAAATGCTTGGATAAAAAAAAAGTTATTTAAAAAATGACAAAAGTACTGAAAATTATTATTATTATTATTATTTTTATTTCTGTAAAGGAGTCACCACCCGCAAATCAGACTTTTTGTCCGTTCTTTTTGGGCTTCCATTAAAAAAAAAGTCCTAAGTGTAACAGTGTCTTATTTTTTATTTTAGCTGTCCATAAAGCGTGACTTTAGTCCTCCCCCTGTAATGACGTGAATACTTGAAGGATGCTAACATTAGCTTACCTCACTATCACAGCTTCCATCTCTATTCCCCCAATCAAGGACACAATAATAAGTGTATCTTATTGTGTAACAAACCCGGAAACAATGTTAAATGAAGCACGGCAAACTAATAATGTTGCTAATGCTACAACCACATGAATATAGAGACACCAGTCAAATTCTTGTGTGATGTGACGTCAAGCACGTCCCAGTTAAATGGGTCCAACCTAGCAAATAATTGAAGCATTATATTCAAGATGGATTTTACAGATACCCAGAAGCAACCGGCATCCAGCTCAACTCAGGCATCAATGGAAACTCTACATAAAGTGAAAAAAGTAAAACTCGTAAATGTGAGCAGGAAGAGTGCTGCATTTTTAGAGAATATTAAACAAAATCAAAGTTAAAGCTTTAACAAAAATAAATATGCTCAGTCAACAAAATAAAAGTTATCAGGACAGCATTTGCATTGCAGAGGATAATTAAAAATATGTTTACAATAATCAAGAAGAACTAAATAGTACAAACACATGCTAAACTAAGGACATCTTTATCTGCAGAGATCGAGTCAATGAAGCTCAGCAGACAGCATCTGTTAAACTGGATGTAAGACCACCTACAGTCAACAGATCAGTTACATGGAAATCTGTTGGAGGGGAAGAAACTGGCATCCACAAGCTCCGAGTTCCACTGGCATTACTTTTATGCTGATGACAGGAAATTAAGTCTGACAAGATGGTCAAACAAATTCTGTTGTTTACTGAAACCAGGAAAAGAGTTTGGACTATTATTAGCTTATCATAAATAATAAACTGTCAAAGAGAGTCTGTGTTGCATACTAGTCCAAATACAGTAGCCTTCCTTCGTGTTAAAATAGAAACCTATGCAGAGATGAAAACTGTGTGAGAAACTATGTGAGACAAGATCTCTGTGAATTTAAAGGCACAGTAGTACAATTTGGCTGTTAATGGCATAAACGCTTCAATAGGTGGCTCTGCATCACAGCAAAACCTCAGAGAGCTCAGATTATGAAGAAACGCTTTCGATGAGCAAGGCTTTCCTTTTCTGATCGGCAGAAAAGCAGAAACAGTGACAGTTGTCTTCCTTAATCATCTGCATCAAGGTTTTATTTATTGCTAAAAAACACAGAACTCACAAAGGACTGTAAGTTGGCTCTGAATCACAAACAATCTGCTTGTTTGTTTTAAACAACGTAGCAGAGAGGCCAGCAAATTTTGCAAGAGTCACAAGCTTCATCTCATCAATGTCATCTTCCATTTATCACTATGGTTACCAAGGTCACTTTAGGCTCCAGCATCTAATTATAAATGAGTGCAGTTGGTGTTTTCAGAGCAGTTTGTAGCAAAGGGTCACCTCCTTGCGGCTGCTGAGGTGGGAGCAGGAGCAAAAAAGATCCGTTAAGAATAAACCTCATAAAATACAGCAGTTAGACCTTCACACATCCTAATTATATACACAACTTCCATTCACTACTTTTTATTTCGTCTTTTAATGAGCCAAATAATGCATAGCTGATAAATCTAATTCACTTTAATAAAACTGATGGCTGAGAAGAAAAAGCTGAAAGATATGAGGAAAACTTTCATCTATCATAGAAGAAAAAATATTGAGATAAGCAATGTGATGACAGGAAGAAGCTCTGTGAAAAGTTAAAAATGGCAAATATTAGGTCAACAATGTTGATCTCAGCAATAAATATAAATAACATTTGCCTTTCATTTTTAAATGTCAAGCTAATGTTACAAAAAAAAAGAAGTGAATGTGACAAATCAGCTGCAGGAAATCTGGAGCAAACATTTTCCAGATCAAATCAAAAAGAGCTAATTATTAAGTGGCATCAATGGAAAAGGTGAGGTGAAAGCAAGCACATGCAGCATCTTTAATATTCCGTGAGTGAAAATAATCTAAAAACATGTCCTACTTACAACAATGCAAAGTTTAGTGCTGGTCTTTTATATAAAACCTCAATAAAATACTTCAATGAAAATGAGAAAACATGAAAATTCAAGTGGTTTGAACACCCCAAACAGGTTATTGACAGAAGTATCTAAAGGTAACTTTCTCTAATAAAGCCTAGTTATGATCAGTCCGAAATTCACCTGTTAAATGTTTTGTTTTACAAAAAGGATTTTATGATTCTCTTGACTTACAGTGGGAGACATGACAACTAAGCTTCCCTTATAATAAGCTACAGAAGGGAGCAGATTGATCTGCAAGTTAAACTCCTAGATACTTGCATAGTTCATTAATCGACTGTATAAAGCATCATCACATTGATTTCATCACATTAAAGCTGATTTAGCTTTAATGTGGAGATCCTTTCATCATTTATTGTTGCCTGTACTGATATAATGTGGGTGGTCTGTAATATGTAAGCACCTATATCAAAGCTCCACAGCATTTTGAAGTCCAGCAAATGAAGTGAAAAGGTGCACAGATGACCAAGCAGCTTCATATAACCCATTTGTAAATCTTTGTGACAACAACAGTACTTACAAACTGCCTCTTCTGGGAAGACTCAGCTCCTTCTGCAAACAAAAACAAACAACAAAGCCATAAGTGAAGGAATGAGAAACTTTCAAAATGATTCAGTTTAAGGACTAAAAAGACTAAAACGAATTACAGCCATATTTATCAATGTAATGTTATGTAATTCCTCTATTCAGCTGTGACTCTCCTAATAGTTTAGAAATGGATATCATCATTAACACTCAAACAGTTTCAAATGTCATCAAGAAGCCCCTCCAAAGTTAAACAGCAGGCAGGTAAAAGAAATTCAAGTGAAGTAAAAGAGTTTCTTTCGAGATCGATCTTGTTGCACCAGAAGCAGCTTCGCTGCCCCACAAGAGGACAAAGAAAGGCCAATATCAGGTCAGAAATTCGACCTCTTTCACAGGACTGGACAAATGATTTCATTTGGAATGTAGTGCAGCTGAACAAAAAGTTCAAATGTTTGGCCTTGGTACATTTAGCAAGAGTAAGACCAACTTTCTCCCTTCAGCCCTTTATGTGGTAGTAGTGGGCTAAAATTGGTTTACTGCCATACAGATGGGAAGAAAGTGTTGCTTCTAACGTGAAGATCCTAGAAGTCAGTACTTTTTACAAGCACTTTGAAGTCATGTGACAATCAAATTGCTATTTTTTCAAGAAACATTTCGATTGCGATTTTATTTTTTTGTTTTGTTTTCCTTTGCACTGACCAGAAGCACAGTCGTTTCCCAACAGTGTTTTATTGTTTTCTTAACCTTCACTATTAAAAACAAGAGGAAATTAAAAGTAGCTGCAGACAATGGATTTTTGTTTTAAGAAAGTAAATGTTATTCAGTCAGGAGACATTATTCTCAGCTATGCAGACAAGTCATTTTAATGTATCAGAGAAAATATTAAAACATGTCAGGTGTTGAATATGCAAACTGCATCACACCACTAGTGATACTGCTACAGCATCTGTTAGCATCCCTGCCAGTCAAAGACTAAATGAGTCACAAGGACAGACACTCAAACCATATGTCAATCTATGGATCCCATTCAGATTTAACAGCTCTGGTTAATTACAGCACAATTTAACAGTAAATGATCTATTTCTGCTGCTCCAGCAGCTTTCCATTAGTTCCTTTGCATCACAAGAGAAACAAATACCCAGTTTCTAGAAGTCTTTACCTTGATGACTACAAATATAATGGAACTTTGCATTGATTTTCCATCCGTAGGCTGACCAAAGTGGGCTTGTTTCTATTATATATGTATGAAATATACACTTTATTCAAAATTTAATCTCTGACCCTGAAATGATTTTGAATAAAGCAAGGATGGTAGAGAAATAGAAGGCTCATTTCATGAAAGTAACAAGCCTGGACGGGGCCGCCAGTGGAGCTGGATGACAGTTACCTTTTATATCTCTGCTTATTTCTGCATCTCTGCTTCTGTCTCCTTCAATTCCAGTCGGCCTCGGCAGATGGCCGCTCACACCAAGTCTCATTCTGATGGAGGTTTCTTCCTGTTAAAAGGGAGTTTTTCCTCTCCACTCTCACTACATGCATGCTTGGTGTGAGGGATTGCTGTCAATGAGTCGATGCAATCAGCTGGTTTTCCTTAGATAGAAAATGTTTAACCAATCTGATTGTAAAATTTGATTGAATAGTCGCTGTAAAGTTTCTAGAGATGACGTGTTGTGAATTGGCGCTATATAGATAAACTGAAATGAATTTAATCTTTGCTGCTCCTAACAAGTTTAATAAGCATTACAAACATGCTAATATTTGCAGGTTTCTTGACCCGATCAAGAGTTTACTTGTGCTATTTTAATGTCTTTAATGTGTCTTATAAAGGTTGTTGTCTACATTCTAAAGGTTCAAAATACTTTTGATACCCGAAAGTGCCCAAAGTCTTTTAAAACATACACAGAATAATACACTGCTGCCCCTCCCCTACCTGCTGCTGTGCTTCTTTACCTCAGGTTAGCAGAGATAACTTTTGGTTCCTTCTGCTTGCTCTAATGAGAGCTTTTCCTCCATTAAATCTTCAGAATGTCTCAAAATATAACCATTAATGATAAAAACTTAAAAAACTATCTATATCTTAGATTCTACAGCAATAATGTGTCCTTTACCTACTTTGAATAAAATGGGTTATTTTCACCTACTTCACCTCTATTTCACGTAAACGATGACTCCTGTGTTGCACGTTTCTGTCACCTTTTCTGCCATAAAAATCATCATACTTTTTCTTACTTTTGTCATTTGGCGTTGCTTGCAAGAGTATGAGAAATTGTTGCCATAGAAACAGAATAAAAATGAAACTTTGTGTGGAAGTTTCTTCAATGTAAAATCAAGCTGTTGATCAGTTTTATTGACTTATTGTATTTAATCCATAGGATTTTTTTCCTTTAAGTGACAGTCCTTTCTCTTCTTTCCAATATAATATCAATTTAACAGAAGAACTTTTCAGATAATTCCTTTAAGAAAAATTTCCTAAAGCTTTAGATGACAACTTTATGACACTTTTCTTCCCATTGCTGGTTCAGCAAACCCTCAGAAAAGCACATTTTATTAAAAACAACAAAAAAACTGCACTCTAGATGTAATCAGCCATACCCAGAAGTACCTCGTTAAAAAAAAAAAAAGATTTTCTTTAAAATGATAAAATTAAAGAATCGTTTTGGTAACTCAACAGCATGATGTCCTTTTTAAAAGCAAACATTTCTACTACATTTGCTGATGCTCTTGGCTTTTGCAGAGCCATCAGAAACTCAGCACTAAATTTGCATAATTGAAAGAATAACCTTTGATGTCTGAAAATGTCAGACAGCGTAACAAAACAGTACTGACAGCACTGCTGTGTGCTCGGTCATTTGTGGATCTGGTAATCTGTATTAGACAACAACCGTTACACTGGTAACCTTAGGGTGTTTTGTTTCAGGGGGTAAATGTCAATGAATGCCTTCCAGCAACATCTCATCTCCAGAACTCCTCATCAAAGCAGTGCTACTGCTCTTCCAAAAAGCCCTACAAGTTATGCTTCATTAATAATGCTCCTTGATTTATTTTTTGTTCTGCGACTGAAGATCAAACAAGTTTTTAGTTTTACTGTGTTTGCAGCTGACAGGAGAGGAAATCCCCATTCTGATCACATCATCGCCTTATATAAGAGAGGATGCAAATAGCCAATACCCCTTACAGCCCCCCCCCCTACATTTCAATGATAACATGGTTATACTAAAAGCTAGGATACATCATTCCACAACGAAGAATTATTTAATACATGGTAATCGCTATAAATGCTGATTGGAGACCATCATCTGATAGTCAGAATTGAAACCAGAACTAGTTCTGTTCAAAGTTTCGACTTAAGCCAAAAATAATACATTAATAAGAAAGGCAGTAATTAAGCCTTATGAACCAATTAAAGCAAAAATGTGAAAGGTGTCCTGGTCAGATGAGTCAGATGTAAATCTGCATAATTACTGCCCCGTTAATTCTATTCAAGGCTACCAGTTCCAGCACTTTTCAGATGGTGTTCATTCACAGAAATGGCATTGAAGACAAAGAAGAGAGACTTTACCAGTTCGGAGATTGAGGTTCTGTTAACTGAGAGCTGAGCATCTGAATTAATGGACCAGTAAAAGCCAAGCAGTGGCAAATAATTTATAAAAGCTGTAAATGAAGTGTCACCTTTACAGATGTAAAAATGAAAAAAATTGGATCCAAAGTCTAGCAAAAGCAACACAGTCAACGAAAACTACTGGTGGATGCAGGAGGTAAAACACAACATATAATGTAAGTGCTTAATACGAGTTTGCCATCAACAAACACTAAAAAACATTCTGCAAAATCACTTTTTAATATACACACACTTGTACTGTACATCTCCAGACCTCATCTGCCCCCCTTCATTGCACCTTCTTTCTATATTTCTCTTACAATGCAAAAACAGAAAAATGGCAAAACTCTTAATCTGATGAATTCAATCAGACCCAAACCCAAACATGCAACTTTAATAATAAAGCCAAGGAGCTGCCATGGAGTGAAATAAATGCAAGTCTAACCACTGGAGACTGAAATGACAACAAATTAAACCAGTGACCCTAGATATTGACATGCCAGCTGCAGGTGTAGTGACCAATAATTATGTCATTAGTGAATAAAAATGTAATTCATAGTTCCATAGTATATAATAGAGTAGCCCAACAAAATGGACAATTGCTTCCAAATAAAACAACTGTAGTCATTATTGAAAAACTAGGTTTGGATAACAGCTGACTGAAGACTCCTACGTCAAGTCTGCAGCCCTCATAAAATGTGTTAGTACCCGAAAGAAGATTAGAAATAGGAGAAAAATTGGGCGTGAGACATTTTCTCCTAAACTACTCCTATGAACGATTTAAGAACTGATTTGTTTGTACGAAGGGTTCTAGCATGAGTTTTAATGACCTCGAACATTCAGTGATTTAGATGAAGGAACAATCAGATGACCAAGTCAAAGTTCAAATAAAGATCAAATAGAGAATTAAAACAAACAAAAAAGGGTCTAAATATGTGATCTCTCAATGTGCAAAACCTGTTTGAATGACTCCACAAGACTAGCCATGATAAAGGCAGCAAAAACTTATAACTTCAAAATTCTACATAAATTGTCTTAATCTACCACATAAAATACAGAGAATATTTTTACTTGGGCAACGACGGAGCAGTGTGCTGTGATTAATCCACCTCCCAACACACAATTCCCCATGATCACGTTCTGCAGTCATGAAGCATTAATTACACTGTACAAACTCAGACTAAATGGGGAGTTGAGGAGGATTTTTTTATAACCTAATGATGTAGCTGCATGAAATTAAGCCACATTAGAATATTTCAGAGTTCGTCTTCAGGGAATTTGTAGGAATTATGAAGTCGTTTCACATTCTCTTCCCGTGCCTCCTCGTTTCTCACCTTCTCTCTTCTCTGCCCTCTGACTTGGTGAGCCATCCTAGGAAACCGGCTGAATAATATCAATTCTCTAAAGGCCTCCTGAAAGATGCAGAAGAGACGAGGCTCTCTCCCATAAGATGTTGCTCCAGTCACTGTTATGCTCATTGACAGATCATAAATACAGCAAATGGGCTGTAACAGCACAAACAGACGATGCACCTGGTCCACAGGCCCATAAGGACGTCTTGTATTGTTAAATGACTCATCATCACGAGTCACCCAGACCTCAAGGAGACACTTGTTTTTATGATGCAGCTATTTTTTGGAAGGGTGGGATAAAAGTTTGATTTGAAGCTGCATTTAGCTAATATCGAGGATAATGTTTAAATATTTTTACTTTTAGTGAACAATGATTTTACTGCATTTTAGCTTTAAATCATTGAAACCAGGAACCATTTTAGCATTGCTAAAGTACTGTAAACCTTAAGTAAATCAACATTATCTTACAGCTTGTTTAAAGTCACTTAACTGATGTTAATCTAGACAAAGAAAGATCGAAGAGCAGAAGCAGCTCTGCTCTTACGACTGAAGGGATGTGGATGATCTAAAGCAGCAGAAAAAAAATAAAGCAAATTAGCTGACTTTTCTCATTTTAAAAGTCAAATAAAACAACTTTTATAAAGCTACACATGTCCTTATAATCCAATTTGGTCTAAAGGAAATTGATTTCAGCTAAACCATCAGACACCTTGATGGTGAAGCTGATGGAAGCACACAGACCGTTAGAAGTCTTTCTGATCCCTTTTGGTTTTTAGTAAAACCTAATGGTTAGCAGCTTTACCAGCTTTTCCATCCTTAACTTCAGAAGGATCAACTATTTTAAGTTTGTAGACTTAAAATAAAATAGGTTCTTTCTTTAACTTTCAGACGATTTTAAGGAAAAAGTAAATGCCTATTAAAAACACCGACATATGAGAACCGAGCTTATGGGAGGGTATTGAATTGACTGACCTTATCGATCAATGTGGTTTATAAATTATTAAATGTATGATTGTTTGAATGTTTAGAAATGGATACGATATGTTATGGATTATGCTGCATATATAGCATCAATTCAAGCTACTAAAAAGAAAATCAAGCTGCACTTACCCTTTGACAAATATTTTTAGAAGGTTGGTTTGACTCTAGCTTACCAGTAAAAAAAACATTTCAAGTTGAAGTTAAAATCCATATTTTTAATAATTGTTTGCTTTTAACAGTATTTTAGCTTTTAATTAAAGCAAATATGTTTTACAGAAATATGACTTTCACCCATGGAAATTATAAAGAAGCTCCTCATCAATAAACCTTTGTGTTCCAAAAATGATCCTCTGCAAACTTGAGCAATGTGTGCACAGAGCAGAACTTCATACAGCCAAACTGTGAGTTTGCACTATTAATATAAAGACTTACATCAGTATAAAAAGAGGAAAACAAAAACTATTTGCATTTTTTTTTCCTGTTTAAAACATACTGTCAGCTTTACTAGAGAGCGAGGGTCTGAAACTTTGTTTTTGTTTACAAAAAACAGAAGTCGGTAATTAATGTGCAACACTGAATATTAGATTTAATTGTGATATATTGTGGGCAGATGTCAAAACAAATACCATTTACAGCCCGGTTTTTTCACAGTTCTTACACAAACTTCACAAATAATGACAAAATGATGAGCCTAAATGTGGTACATTATTCATGATCCCTCTAACAACCTACATAACATTTTCCTGTTTTCATAATTCTGGTTTCCAATGAGGCAAAGATGATAAATTTGAAGCCAAGAATCGTTAACAGGACAAAAAAAAAAAAAAAAAAAAAACGGAAAAACAATTTTCTGTCCTCCTTCAATAAGTGAATAAAATCAGCTCTAGC
>JAUZNJ010087550.1:0-49932 GCA_034780135.1 Jordanella pulchra
GAAGCGGGAGAAGATGGATGGATGGATGGATGGATGGATGGATGGATGGATGGATGGATGGATGGATGGATGGATGGGTTTATTCATCCATTTTTATTAAACGTTTCTGCTGCCTTAAATCTTTATCTAGTTTATCCAGTCTGTTGAATCATTTCAGACCCTTTCCCTTCTCATACCATTAATAAATATTATAATAATTGTAAACAGAATAAAAAAATGTTTTCCATCTCAGTAATCAATGCTGGGAGTTTGAGTTTTGACCACAAGAGGGCAGGAGAGGACTTTGAAACAAAGCGCTGTGTTTGTGCGTGTCTCTTTTTTTAAACTCCACTGATAAAAAAGAAAAAAACGCAGTTTCCAGACTAACACATATTAGAAGTCTCTCACCTTCGCCATTTACTCATTCACACATGATTCACTAACCTTCAGAAGTGTGTAAAATCTTGCTAAGAGTGAAGTCGATGTAACAGATAAACACAAACGCTGTGGTCAGTCTGCACACTTACTTTTACAGACCGGGTGAGGATGCAGCCACGTCTGGTTTTCCAGGCAGAAATTTTCTCTGCTCCCAACTATGTCTGCCCTGTAGGGTGAGAAAAGGGGAAACTGAAGGAACCAGATGGCAGGATGACCCATACACTACTACAAGGGGTGCTTGAAAAGCCTATAGAGGGGATGTCAATAAAAACTGTGCAAATGCATCCTTTGCTTCTGCCTCTTGTTTAAAGTGTGTGTGTGATCATGAGTGCAGCCGCTCTGGCTTACACATCCACTCTGGCTCATCTTTTCCTGTGAGATGACTCAGTGTGTAAAAGGGAATTCGATACAAGATTTGACTGTAATGACCTAGTTAGCTCAATGGAGGCATCATCAGCTGGGAGATCAAAATGAATTCCCTGCCATTCATCACATATAACACCAACCTTCCCCTCCCTCCCTCTTCTTTCTCCTTCACACTCCATCTATCACTTCCTCCGCTCCTTTCTCTGTATTTCAGAGCCGCACTCACCCAGACAGGCAGCTGTAGCGGATTGAAGTACCCACAGTGGCGTCGCCGTGGATGCTGAAGGTGTTGATCACCAACTCTGGCAAAGGACAGGTTTGAGCAGGAGTGTTTTCAGATGGCTCAGACACTGTGGTCCAAGGGAAAGGGAAGAGATGTCAAAGAAGGTTAAAGGTTGAATATCAAGCAGTTACACATTTGGGCATATTTGTGTTAAACTAAGCAAGAGAATGAATAAAATCTGAGCAAATTTAGGTTAGCACAGCATCATTGATGTAATGTAGGTGTAATGAACCAGTAATAATACTGATCTATTCAAATAATAAAGATTCTAATAGAAATCCTCAAGTAAAGTAACAAACATGGTCGTTTTCTATATGATTTTCTATTCAATTAGATGATTTCCTGCACTTTATTTGGTTCAAAGGGTGTTCTAAGATGTGTTGCTTTAAATGCTATAGATCCAGTCTTACTAAACCTAATGTAATTTGCAAAACAAAAAAGGCAAAATCTTCAGGCCCTGGAAGTGCAACTCTGGGTGATCTATGACCAAAATGTCTATCCCAAAGCATCTCCTATCAAATAGATAACAGCGATTGTGGTTGTTAAGGGACAACATGTGATATTAATACTCTGCAAAAGCATAGTAGCACTATAGAATTTACAGGAACATTTATTATGTGTGGTTTTAGCTAGTTATGCAATTGCATTGCTCAGTGTTATTGCTACAGGTCACTTGTTTCTTTCACTTAAGATAATATGCAAAAAATCTTTACGATAGTGTGGCATCACTAAGCAGTGACCCATGATGTATTCCTCTATAAACCTAATAGGCAACATAAAAATCATGAATTTAAAAAGTCTTATTCATGTTGATAGTATCCACAGTCAAGCAGAGGGCACATCGTTTGCCCTTTTAAACCCAGGCTTTCTGTGACCCACAGAGGCGTTTCACCCAATGTCTCGTTCTATTTCAGTAGATATAACCCTTCTTAGGTAATAAACCAGAGTTCGACAAGCAGGTGAACCACCGCCTCAAACCTCTCCGAGCTATCAGGTTGTATAACTCCTGGCTCTGATCGTTCCTGCAGCTGAGAGCCTCACGCTTGTGCAAATATAAATATCGGAGTGGTGCTTTGCAGAGAGAGGCTGTAGTGACCCGAGCTGTTTTGAACAAGAACACAGCTTTGAAAAGGCAGAGAATGCTCTCGCCTGAGGACTATCTCTGCCTTCTGAAATGGATAAATGTTGAGATAAGAATGCAAAGGTACCTATGGGAGATGGAGATATCTTTTTTTTTTTTTTTGGAGTCTGACTTCAGATGAGAGGCTGATGCCAAGTTCTGTTTTCACATACCGCCCCTCTCCTGCCTTGTATTGCTGCCTCACCCACACACACACACACACACACACACACACACTATCTGGCACCAAACTGCAGTAAAACAGGTATATCAGATTCATCTTAAAAATACAAAACGGCAATTTTGAATGAACCAAGATGAAGAAAATGCATCATTCTGACCAAATGTGTGCAGATCTGCTTAGGGTGCTTTCACTCATGCAAACATGTCCACATTCACATCCACACTATGTAAACTAAACAGCCTGAAGCTGCACGCTTGTCCTTGGCTCCTATTGTGGAGAGAGACCTTATCTGAGGCCTCATATGGAGAAGGATGAGAGCAGAAAGAGATGAGAAGAGAGAAGGAAAGGACAGAGAAGAGGAAGGCCTGAAGCAGAATGAGCAAGAGAGCTTTCTGACTCTGCAGACTGTGATCTGTCGCCCACTCACACAAAGACACACAGACAAACAGTGTGACACATCTGCAGCCCACCCCTCTAACACATCCACATCCAATCTATCCAGAAAAATACCTTGCTACCTCCTGGTAAACACACACACACACATAAACGGCGCACATGGCGCTCACTCTGACAGGGACCCACTGCCCACCGCCTCATAACAGACACAGATCAACTCGACTCACACCATCACAAAAACACACAACACAAACGCTCAGAACCCACCTACCTTCCGCCTGTCTCTCCGAAGCAGAGCTAGAGCTGAAGATTTTTATCCTTATATGACCGCTTTGAAGAGATAAAACATACATATTTCCAGAGCAAAAGGATTTTCCTAGGAGAACAGTTGTATGTGTGTGACTAACGAAGTCTGTCACAGATGGAAAAATCGTTAGTGGTGACATGTTGACCCAAGCTAATTCAAGGAGAACCTCTTATAATGTTGTGTTTTCATGAGACAAAATAAGCATTGAAAATCAACTAGATGTTCTACTTTATACCTTAAAGACGTTTTCGATTAGTTTTACCTGCTATACTTTTGAGAGACACATTTAAAGTGATATCTTGTTGAAGTAGAGTTATCTCACTTTGAAAAACGTATAGAAAAATCCAACCTGTCATTTATGTGGCCTACATTCTGTTCACTGCAGAAAATGAAAGATGCAAAATAAGACAGAAACGGGACAAACTAATACATTTGGAGCAGAGGACTGAAATCTGTTGATATCACAGGTCCTCTGTAGGATTTAGGTCTGGAGACTAAGACGGTCTTAGAAGAAGGTTGATTCAGTGTCTGTGTTGATTTGATCGTTTTTGGGTCTTTCTCATTCAAACAATAAATTTGATATTTTTGTATTTTTATACAGTGTTAATCTCTTCATTCTTCAATCTATTCTCTTTCTGTATAATCTTTCATACATTTTCTGTTCTGTTCAACATGCCTGATTTTGTAAGTCTGGGTTTTCAAGATAGGAAATATCCCACTGATGATGCAGAAGTCTCAAAAATTCAGGTATCAAATATGATACACTTGGCTTTAAAGGGTTAAAGGTTTCTTCTGGATTGATGTAATATGTTCTTGTTGGAGTGAACCAGATAGAACCCTGGCTAACAAGAAATATAAGAGGGACATCACAATTGAGGACAAAAATGAGGGCGATTGCAATGAGCTCCTTCAACTTCAATGAAGTGGAGCTAACAAAAAATAAAGACAAAAAAAGTGGTGACATGAAAAAGCTGATCCTCACTTATAACAAGCATTTAACAGGCCGAATATGAATAGAAAAGTGTCAAATTAATTTAACTGGAAAGATTATGATCAGCAATTTCAAAACTGAAAGAAGATTTCTGTCCCTCATCTTTAGATGCCAGAAAATATTAGAAACAAACTTATTGGTTGAAAAATAAAAGACCAAATCTGAATATTTTAATCTAAACATTTTCACAGTTAAATTTTGAATTCATTTAGCTGACATGAGTAGAATACAGTTAGATGTCATAACACTAATATGATACTAAAACAAAGAACTTTCACACTACAGTTTGCTCAACCAACCATATCCTCACAGTTATCACACCAACCATGTCATTTCAGTGCCATTTCCAAACTTCTCTCTTTGGAAACATTGAAGGTAAAAGACTCTAAGTGAGAAATTATCCTACAGCAAGAAAATATAAATTTATTTCTAACTGCTTCTCTGTTTTAAACTGTGGGATAATTTATAACCATTTTTTTCTCTAAATATAAACATGAATCAAACATTTCTAAATCTGAATCTCTCTTATGTGTTAGACAGTTCAATAAAATGATAATCAAATGCATCACAGTCAGCAGGTGAGCTAAATGTGAAATGCAGTGTTAAATTAATGAGTTTTTGCCAGTTAGTTTTATTTTTAGTTTGAAGTTGTAATTTTTACATTATGTTGCGTTATATAATGCGGCGAGTGTTTCTCAGCACCCTTAAGCAACAAAACAAAAACCGTTTTATATTTTGTCCACCATAGAACAGCCCACACATAACTATCCCCCCACACACCCCGATTCAACAGTTTTACTTTCCAGAATATTTTCTAACACGTCCTGATTGTGCAAAGTTAGTTTGATACATAAATATGTTTACATTTTCTCAGAGGCGTATATTATTTATTGAATTATTTGTCCATTTGCAACTGCAGTTGATCTGTTTGAGAGAAAAAGAGGCGAAAGAACAGTCGACAAAGATGTAAAGTCTGCAAGAGTATATTTTTGTGTCTGTGTTGTGTAACATCCCACCTGTAAACTGGGAGAGTGATTCGCACATATTCGTAAACATTTTGACATCTCTCAATCAATTTGTACGTGTGAAACTGTTTTTTTAGCACAACCGCTTTTGTAGATGATGCTAAATTGGTGACTTATTTTGTGTTTACTCACTGATTTTTGTCCATTTGTTTCTTCACTTGGCAGCAAAGGCAAACGCATCGAATTTGAACGCAGAAAAAAAAACTCACACTCATGTAGATACAAGAAGAGATAAAATAACACAAGTATGAAATTTTTTGTCTACAGTTAACCATGTTGAATTAAGTACGGTAATCAAATGGTTACAATTTTAATTAGAAAAAGATTATTTCAGGGCTTTATTCATATTTAGAACTTAAATATTTAGATGTTTATTTATACATTTATAAGACACAACATTTTGGCGCATAAAAGCCTATTTGCTTGCATATTTGCATATTTAGAGTAAACCCCACTTATAATAATTTAGATCTATGTAAATTAATGTCAGAACAAACCCTCACTGCTTTGTGTTCTATAAAATACCACAGCTTATATCAACTGCATGTGAAAAAGATATAGTCTGATGGAGGCTGGAGGTCATTTTTAGTGCTTGAAAAAAAGAGTGGAAATTTCCAAAGACGTAACATGTCTTCTGTTTTAAGAACACACTGAAAATCGTTTTATTCTGAAAGGTTTCAACATCCCCACGTTGTGAGTTTAATAATCAGAACTCAAATAAATTACATTTTGTGCAAATTAGAAATCTCAGTCTCCTCTCTGAAGTTTAATCTTTTCATCATTAAGTGAGAACAGCATACTTGGATAGAAAACAAGCATTAATTTCATAATCTGACATATAATCCATTTCATCATTCACTCATTTAAATTGATCCATTACAGAGAATCATTATTTCAATGAACTTTTTAAAAAGATCTTGTTAATCACTTTATTGTTTCCACTGTGTTTGCGGCTGAAGGTAGGAGATCTGCATCTATATTTACGTTGATTACAGCCACAGCAGAGCTGTTATGTGTTATGATAATTGCTCAGAAACAAAAAATGCATTTTGCTGAGAGCGGCTGGTGTAGAAAAGGAAATGGGGGAAGAGCAACCCTTTGTGCCAATGGCTATGCAAAAAAAAACGTTGTTTTTCTTTTTAAATAGATTGTGTTTAAAATAAAATCATCTTTTTTTATCATGTTGTCGCACTGGAGACCTGTATTTATAATATTCAGACAGGAAATGGAAAGAAAGAGCGGTGGCAAAGACCAGTATCAAGTGTCTCAATCATGAGAATTGACTGATGGTTGAAGGACTTAATGGTGGTTATTCACAGGAAACCTATTCTGCCTTTGCCATGTAATGCCTCTGCTGATCCTTTATTTTTAAAACAGAACACAGACTTTTGGAACATTCAAAGTGTTGCTTGACGTTCAGAGGTAATCATACACAAGTCCAATAAAATTTCCTTTTTCACAAAGTAGGTTAAATTGCTCCAATACTGAACATTTTTGCTCATGTTACAATAAAAGCAAACAGCCTGGAGAGTAGACCTGCAAACAAACTCCTTTTTTTTCTGAGGCAAACATGCAGAAATAAATTTAGCGTTTGCAAAGCTATAGATTGAAAATGTGAAATTTTGAACTCAAACATCCTGGGATTGATGCAAATTGAGCAAAGTTTATCAAGACAAAGCTTGTTTTTCCTATAAGAGGTTTGTGCTTGAAGCCACTGACAGCCTATAAAGACTGGGCCATTTTAAGCGGTCAGCAGCAAGATCGTGGGTCCCTGAAAGCTCTGGTTGACATGGTGATGGGGAGAATAGGTCACAGTTGTGCAACACGTCTAAGTCGTCACCTTCACAGAGGGGTTTCAGTCCTGTTTATCTCTCTCTGTCTCTCTCCCACCATCTTGTTTAAACATGCAATCTAATTGGATATAAAACAGCTGAACTACATTTTAGAGAAAAAGCATTAAACAAACCTTTAATTTTAATTTCTAGACATTCAAAAAGAGAACAATAACCCCACCTGCGCAGTTGGGCTCATCCCCGCTCCACTGTCGGTCACCCTGACACCGGCGGACAGTGACATCCAAGCCATCAGGCAATGTGAAGCCTGGCTTACAGCGCACTTCTAGCAGGGCAGAGAAGGAAGGAGTGGAAGAGAGGAGGCGAACTTCCAAGGTTTCACTTGGGGGAAGAGGCCAGGGACAAGTACGACCTGGGGGGGGAGAAAACAAGAGAGCTGGATACAAAACAATTCTTAGAAAGTATTGTATAGTAACCAAGGGTGTTGGATGGTAACCAAGGAAAACAATTACAGACCAAATTACTGTAAAAGAGCATTAATGGGGTTGTGTAACTACAATGCAAACAATTACGGTGCCCTATTTTCTGATACACATGCGCATTTAAAAGTTTGTGTTCAGCTTTTGGTGGAGGTGGGTTTCATTTTATTTTCCAGGAAAAAAACAAAGCTTCTTTGTTGGCTCAGAAACACAGATAGAGGATCAGATGTGGCAGTAGGGCTCACCACCCAAGGTGCTATCTCATACGGGATGGCAACAGAAAAGTTGCTCCTGAAGTTTCTTGCGTAAGAAAATATGGTATTGATCCATAGAAGAAATATGTTTAAAGTATGGTATTTATATTTTTATGTTGATGCCGGTTCAAGACTGAAGTTACTTTTTTATAAAAACCCCACTATTGTGTCCTAGGCTACATTGTTATTCAGGAAATATGTGGTTATACTGATAAGGTTTAGTTTAAAATCTAAAATACTTTTCCATTAGAAGGCATTTTTAATGTTTACACCAAGAAACATAAAAACTGCAGTACATAAACTGGCCAGGCTAGACTGAATTAGTTAACATTAATTGCATTCTCTTTAAAATGCAGCTTTTATGAAAACCTTAAAAAATATCAACAAATAAGTGCTATTTAATTATTATTAATTTCAATTTTTACTTTTTTTTTCATTATCTTTAGTGAATATTCTAATTTTAAAAATTAATAGTCACATATGTTGAATCAAATTCAGTTTTTTTTTTAATTCTTTATAGTTTTAAAATTGAGATTATACAAAATAAAGGTCACATTTTCTTTGCTTTTTTTTATTATTGGTTTTGTAGGGCTGCAAAAATAAAAAACTGGGCCAGGTTTCTGTCCTTTTAAGATCCACCAGTATAAGATGCACATACATGTGCATAAAGTTTCCAACTGTGAAACAAAATGAATAAAATTACCTGGAGCCACACAGCTGAGACCACACTGGCCATCACACAAACACTGCCGCTTGCTGCCACATTCTGCGTCAGATTTGCAGGTCCGAGAACATGTCCTTGTTCTCCTCTCTCCTCCCTGAAGTCTCACACAGGACTCTGTTGTGATATAAAAACGCTCATTGCACACTGTTGCACAAATGATTGTTCACATCTTAAGAAGTTTGCTGCTACTTTTGTTTTCTTTTTAGAGGAAGATAAAAAAAATTTTAAAAAACATGTGGGTGTCCAGATAAAAATGTAATGTATGTCATTTAAAATGTTTTATGAGTTCCTCTGAAAAGTTCCATCCAAATTACAGCACTTATCAGTATTTTAAAACAGCATTGAATTTACAATATTCATGCTCTGTGAATGTTTCCATATTTTGTCAAGTTACAACAAGTAATTAAATTCTTTTAGATTGAAATTTCCTGTCAAACACTAACACAAAGGAGATAGAAAGAAAAAGCAAGCATTTGGTTTCAGAAGTGACCCTCTTAGTGAATCACTGTCAACTTGTCTTTGAGGTTTGTTAGAAAAGAAAAGTTTATCACAAAGGATTGTTCAAAACAGTAATATCAAAGTGAAAACAGCTTCTCAGCTGCTAATCTACTCATCCATCCATCTAAACAGTACGTAGGGTGATAGAATCAGCAACGAGAGCATTTGTCAGAAAAGCAGCTCATTATGATTATAATAACTGTTGGAAATGAGAACAGTTATTAGTTATAAACTCTACACATTCATCCTTTAAAGAAAAAATAGAAGTCAGATTTGCAGCTTGCCACTATAATTTTTAATTTTCCAACAGGAAGCAAGGCAGTGGAAGCATCATGCTATGGACATGCTTTTCTTCAACAGAGCGAAGCTTCTAGGAATTCATAGGAAGGATGGAAGAAGCTAAAATCAAGCAATAATTGAAGAGAAATTATCAAAAATTTTAAAACATTTGGGGCTTGAGTTTAGGCTTTCTTTAGAGCATGAAAACATACCACAGAAAGAATATGGAGAAGTTTAAAACGAAAGCATGATCAGAAAGGCTTAGTCAAAGTCCAGATCTAGAGAGCAGTAAAAACTGATATACAAAACACAGCTATTCTCTGTCTACTCTGGCAAAGCTTGAACTATTTTGCAAACGAGGCAAAGCAGTGAGTCAGGAAGGATGAAAAGTAATTCAATGCTTTTGAATTTTTATTTGTCATTCAAATTAAAAGCCATCTATCCTTTCACTTTGACTTGATTATTATTTGACAATTATAGGCCAATTAGTCTTCCTCTGTATATAAAATCAAATTAAACTGGGTTGATGTTTGTGCTTAAAACATGTGGTACAAAAAAAGTACAAAGGCTCTGTATGTTCAGCTATGACCACCTTCTCTGCACGTCTTCTAATGACACTAGTGAGCATGTTAAACATTACAGTGGCACAATTTTTAAGTATTTAGAAGAAGTTAAGAGATATAAACCAGGATTCAGAGGAAATATGTTACTTCTTCTAAATGAAAGAAAAATAACAACCAAAGCTGCATTTATGCACAGAAATCAGCACTAGAACAAACTGTAGCTATTATACACAGTATAGAAGATATAATATTGGAAAATATAAATGGAAAAAAACGGTTTATAAGATTTACAATCATTTGATCAAGATACTAGTTTTAAATATCCTTAATTAAAGTGGCGGCTTCTGGCGTGTTGATGCTTGAATAACCTCACATCCCAAAACAGAACAGCAGGCACCAGTAAAACAAAAGTGTCAATATATGCTTCTGTTATACTACATGTAAATCTCACAGTTCATGATTGATTGGTGGCTTACCTGAAGACTGGGGGGAAGCTGTGGCAGACAGAGCCCAGAGGAAGAGCAACAGCAGTGCAGAGTCCATCCTTAGAGCCAGACCTCAGGATGATAGGAGTGAAGGACAAACACAGATGCAGCTTTTTTAAAGAAGTAGTGGGGGGGGTAAAGGAGGGACAATATAGGGAGGGGGTTCAGAGAACACATCTGTTTTGTGTTGTGGAGGAAGAGAAATGAGGAAAATTCCACTCTGAGGGACCTTTCACCCATTTCTGTTAAGACTGCAGATAAAAATGTTTGCATGTCTGCAAACAGAGCTATAAACAGAGTGTTTAAAAAAATAATTAATCAGCTACTTTAGGGAAGTCAAATACTTGAACTTTTTTCACACTTTGTAACATTACTTATGGACTCTGAACTTATGAAAGAGTTTTGCAAAAATTCAAGTGTGCTGTTTACCAAAGTTCATTAAGCCTGTTGAAAAAAAGCCTGTTCAGATGAACAACGTGTAAAACTACGTGAGGAGAAGTAGTAGACTTGGTGGTGGCAGCGTAATGCTGCGTGGATGTTTTTCTTTTAGCAGCCAGAGCTATGATGGGAGTGGCTCAGACCAGAGCTCCTCTGTGTGTTAAAATGAGCCATTCAAAGTCCAGACCGAAACCCAATTCAGTCAATTAGACGACTTAAAAACATGTTCACAGATGTTCTGTCTCTGATCTGATTAAGCTGAGGCTATGCAAAAATAAACATGCACATATTTTGGTCTCTAGATGTAAAGAGTTAGAAGATAGAAAGTTGGTTCTACAAAACACTGACTCCAGAAATATCTAAGTATTAGATATTAAAACTAGTATCTATTTCATCTATTTCTCAATTATGTGCCCTTTAGTTTTAGTCTATCATTTACATCCAATGAAATGCGATTAGTTTAGTGTTTTTTATGTGAAAAGGTTCAAGGAAAGTAAATACTTTCACAGGGCACCCAGTCAAGTACATTCTCTTATGAAGACAGAGTTGAATACTTCCCAAACGTCCAATGGGACACAGACTGCTAAAATACACTGGAATTCATGCAATGTGAACAAACAAGGAGAAGATCAAAACATCAGAATAGCCCTGAAGCATCCAAAGACATATCACAGTCTGGCTATCACTCTGAACTTTGACCAACCCCCCCTCTATAAACACCAAAATTAGTTTCCAGATGGAGCTTAGGTGAAGCATAACCTTGTGAAGAACCAGTCAAAACAAGAGAACAGCAGTGGATGAGAACAATCTTTTATTGGTGTTTTTTTTTTCATTGTTGTTGTTTGTTTGTTTTGTTTTGCTTGGGGAAAATTGCAACTACAGCCAGAAACAGCCAGCTCAAACTGGCAGGGGGATGGGGCACCATGAACACTATTTATGCAGCAGTCACTAGAAGGTTCACCGATCACATCTGTGAGGACATTAGAAACTGGATCCTGGTGGAGAGCAAACAATCACTGAGTGAGATGATAAAAGGCTGAAAGGAACCCCCCAAGGAGCACTTTAGTCATCTGCATAGTCCTTACGCATCATGAGAAACAGAAGACGAAAGGTAAAATAAGTCTGCATGAACGTCACGTTCAAGTCAATGAGCTGAGTTGGTGTGGAGATGATGGTGCTGGAGTCCAGAAAAGAAGTGTTGAGCATTTCTGAGGAACACCCAAAAATATATCTCTAGTTTCAACAGATCATATCTCTCCAAAGAAAGAAAAACATTCAGTAATATAGAATAATAACAATATGAGGGTAGTCATCATAATAATAACAATAACAATAGCTGTAATGGTAACTATCCATCATGGTCAATAACGGGATTAAAATCACACACTTTAGCTAGTCATCCATCCCTCAGGAACATAATAACACTGAGAACCATGCCCCTGTGTAGGTGTTAATACAGTAAAACGCAGATGGGTAGCAATGGGGGGTATAAAAGCACTAAATAGCAACAAGCTCTGTGCATCCAAATGGGAAATTTTGGCTTTCAATTCTCCCATAAATCTGGGAAATTTTACAATATTCCAATCAATACTGGGAGGGTTTATTATCACTGTCCCACTAACTGGTGTTTTCCCAAATATGTTCCTATCTTATATGGAGAGTTTAAACGTGGGTGGAAGCAGAAGTAGAGGCATGAATATATGAATTCAGAGGATGCAGAAGAGCAGGGCTACTTAGGGCTGCCTAACATCACAAAGCATGCCTCTTGGAGAGAGACATCAAATAAAAATGGATCTGAATATAATAGGGATTGCAGAAATATGCACCAATCGACAAGAGCGATATTATCTGTTAAAAATATAAAAGGGAAAACAAAACTACAAGACCTGGTCAAGACAAGTGCTGAATACACCTCGTGTCTGTCATCCTGTCTCTACTGAGCATGCTCAGTGACCTTTATGTGACAGGAAAAAAAAGAAACAAAAAAGGAAGTGCTCGAGAAAAATTCCACAAAATGTCTAACAATACTATAACTTTTGCTCTCTATATTACAAATTATTACAAACGTCCTCAACCCTGCTGCTGCATCGTGACTAAAGCATCATGAAAGTTGACATCTCCTGACTCATCTAAAATAAAATGATGTTCACCATGGCTTCTCTGCATCTCTGTGTCCAAAACATGTAGAAAATATACAAAATTATTCTCTGCATTTGCTCTCCCTCCACATTTTTCTTAAGTATTATAAAAATATACAATTCTCCAATAACAAAACTCTTAAAAGTCACATCTTTTTTGAATCAGTTAAATTACTCTCTCTCTCTCTCCATCCATCGATCACTTTTAAGAGCTCAACAAAACAAGACACCTGAGCTTCAACAAACAACCCTTTTCCCTTGACTTTTACATTCATCATTTTATTCATCAATGTCCTTCTCATCATTATGATTTTGAAATCATTAAGTCCGTTTAAAAGATCCAGGAAATTCAGAGTCTTAAGCTTAATCTTCCTCCTCTTGTGGTTTTTTTCTCCATCACTGGTCACCAGGACGGTTCTCGTATTTACTAAGGATGTTGCGGCACCGGCCCAGTTCTTTCCGAATCTCGGCCACCTCCTGTCGGAGGGCGGCATTCTCTCGCTCCAGGTAGGCAGCCCGCACCGAAATCTGGTTCTCCTTCAAACGACGGGCATCCCGGGAACGCTTTGCAGCCTCGTTGTTTTTGTACCTCCTGGTCCAGTACTTCTCATCCTAGACGGGGAACAAACAGAAAGGACACGTGATGAGTTTAGAATATACTGGTAATCTTTTATCATTTAACCCAAATGGATGATTTCTCCATTTCTGAATGGTTTACTACACATAAGTCTAGTTTATTCAACAGGTTTTAATATGAGTTAAATATAACCTGATTAAATACAAGTTAGGCTTTTAGAATCACTGTATTATCTGCTTAGGAACAACAGTACAATGATCAATTAACTGTGATTAAACACATTTTGTGGCTTAATTTCACTTGTCACACTCTGTTTCCTTGTTGCTATGCCAATGATTACAAACCAAGCCTCTGCAAACCTTGACAGCATGGTGAGCGACAAAAAAAAATCAGATGAATCAGGGGTTCTGGAGCAAGAACACTAGTAAAACATGCAGGACTGTGCATCAAAGCTGAGGACCACTGCAATGTAGTAAAGCACTGTATGTAACCAGACATCCATTATGTGTAATATGGGTCCTGGCTGTCAATAACTATGGAACTGGGTTAGTTTGGCGGCACTGAAAGCATATAAAGTTTGAAAAGTCTTAGATCCAAATTGAACAACTTTGATTTTTTTCATAAGAGCTATAGAAATAGGAAATCAGGGTAAAACTTTCCAAACGTTTTTATCTAGTCTTTTTCCACAAGCATTATTGATTATTTAGAGTGGGAGTAAAAAAAGACTTCAGACTGTTTATGTCAAAGCCATTTCTCTAAAGGACATTTTTTACTGTTTTAGAACAAATACAAAATAGTTAAAGATTGGATTTCAAACTATATTTAGCATTTCATAACAGCAGTTAGCCTAGTTAGCATTTATAAAATAGCAGCTCCCATATGTATTCTGTAGAGAATGCAGTTGTTTAACTGAAATACCCCCAATAAACGACCAACATGTTTAGATTCAGCATGTTCCAGAAAAGGTGAAAACTCAAAAGGATAAAACAAAGCAAATTCTAAGTACTCTGTTCATTCCTCCTGTAATCTGCAGAATTTCTTGCTCTCTCTTGCAGACAGAAAGAGCAACACAACATTTATAGACAAACAGACAACAGAGTCCTGTTAAAAAACAATTTACATAGCTAATTTATGGATCCTTAAAATAGCTAAATATGAGTCCTTCAAGCTTCCGAAGCCAACTTCCACACACAAGGGTGGTGTTGTCAGTGTGACTTAGAAGGACTTATGAATGTAACCTTTGCAGTTTTGTAATTCCTAGATTTTTTAACTAAAGACTTATTAAATATGAGCAGATACATGCTTTTTTTCTGAGTAATCTATAATAAAGGTCAGCTAACTTTGTACTATTTTATCTAGATCGCTTGTCCTTACTGTGGATAAACTCAAAGTGAATCAAAGCAAAAGTGTTATTTCATTAATAGTCTATCAATCTGACTATTTAATTAATCCAGTAAAACTATAATGTGCCGAAAGGTTTAAAAAAATACATTCGCATTTTGGTTTCTTTAAAAGGAAATTTTTATGGACATTTAACCAAAAATAAGATCACTACTCTCTTTAATTCGCTAAACCTCTAATTACCAAACACCTAATAAAGTGCAACCAACACAATCTGAGTTTTCTTTATGAACTCACCTTCATGTTATCAGGCACCAGGATCTTTCGGGCTTTTTTGATCATTGGCTGTGGTTTCAGCTCTTCCTCACTAAAGGAGTGCCTTCTGGGGTCAAAGTCCTGCTCTCCAGAGGTGCTGGACATGGCCATGTCTGAGTTATCCATCTCAAACATTCCAATAGCATCCGGTCCGCTTCCCGTAGGTGTCAGTAGAGGAGGACAGGAGGAGGAAGAGGAGGAAGAAGGCGATTCACAGGAGTCGTTCATACTCGTCTGACCACCTAGAATTGAAAAAGAAATTTGAGTGACAATGAGTTTATTAATGTACCTTAATCCTACAGAGGTTAAAATGAATTACCTAGACGGAGATCAAAATCTGGCAATTTCATTTATCATCTGAATGGTATTGTTCTTGATATTATTTTCATATAAATTCTGATTCAGAAACAATTGTTTTAGCAAAATAAAACCAGGAAAGGCCTGATCAGTGCAACTCTGTTAAGTATAAATGATGTTAAAAAATGTATAATATAGACAGGTAAGAGATATGAACATAGTTCCGTTGGCCACCAGATGGCAGCAGAAAGCTATTTTACTCAGCGCGGGAGAGAGAGAAACATTCCTGTTTGTCTTGAGCTGATTTACAAAGTGGGAACGTTTTTTCACACAGTATTCATGGCGAGGGAGATAAGGTTTTTCAGGAAATATTTATAATTTTAAAAAGTTAATACGTACATAAGAACTATCTAAACATAAATATATATATTTATTAATTACTAACTTATCTGTACAATATAGTAAGATGCAATATATAAAGAAAATAAAAAAGTATATATATATATTTTATTTCATTCAAGACATGTTCTATTATCCAGAATAAAGAAATTGAACATCAGTGAAGTGTATATATAATCTAATATCCCTCTTAAATGTCTACTAATTTGTTCTCAGGAGGTAAATAATCAAAACAATAACTTTAATGATTATTAAAGTCAGTTTCATAAGAGACAGTTTCAGGATAGAGTTGTATATAGTCTCCCTCCTTTCAATTATTTTTCTATAAAGGCATTTAATACAGACCTATACACTCTTATATGTGCGTACATTTCTAAACAACATGTGTACTGTTTCCTGCTAAACTCAATGTCCAAAAATGCCAACACCTTAAAACCCCGATCATGTTCCGCAATCAGTGGGATTACCGACACTAAACCTTTGCATGTTTCCTGCAGCAGAGCTAGGCCTCTGGTGCCATGCAGCTACAGCCTAAAAATCAGGAATAGGTTTGCCCCACCACCTGGTTTCGGGTTCTGTTGAACTGGAACTCCTGAGTTCTGGGCGGCTCTGATACTCCGTGTGCAAACTGGTTTCGGTGCAAGATACTGCTCACATGTTCTGACAATCAACATCATGATTTTAATCTTGAGGTGATGTGGTGGAAAACTTATCAAAACTACAACAACAGCATTCCATTAAAGCCACTTATAAAGCAGACACGGGCTAGTCGGGTTATTGGTCCTTCATGTATTTCCTAGTTCTCTCTAAATATATGTTTTTTTATAATCTATGTAATGCAATAAAAGTCCAGCAGC
Source organism: Jordanella pulchra (assembly GCA_034780135.1). Taxonomy (NCBI): domain Eukaryota; kingdom Metazoa; phylum Chordata; class Actinopteri; order Cyprinodontiformes; family Cyprinodontidae; genus Jordanella; species Jordanella pulchra. The sequence goes on from JAUZNJ010087550.1 coordinate 16,527, forward strand.
AAAGGGAAGGAAAGTCTTCCTGTTGCTCTGCCCCCCTCCCTCCACCTCCTCCTCCTCCCCTCTGTGCTGCTCCTCCTCCATCTGTCCCTAGCCCTGCCTCTAGTTCCCTCTCTACATTACTCCCATCCTCTTCACGTGTACCGACGCGTGCACATGGCTGTGGCGTGTGAAGCGGGGAGAGATTAAAGACACACCACAGCAAACACTCTGCACACTGCTCTCCCTGTGTTTTTTTTTTTTTCTAACCGGGCAGTGTTTTGACCCTGCTGTACATCAATTATAAGCTGCAAGAGAGAATTTGCTGATTGCACTACACACAGCTGTACGTAGATCACACTCCAAGCTGCAGAAAAGCCCCTCATCACCGCTGTGAAGTTGACTCATCAAAAAATGCGTTCTTGTTTACACTAGTCTTACGGCTTAACCTCAAAAACCTCAACCAACTTTTAAAGCAGCCAATTCTACAGTTTATGTTTTAATTTGATTTTGGACTTAAGAGTCATGTGACTCTATCTTATTACGTTCACTCTAAACCAAGAAAACAGAAATATGCTGTGTCACTGATGTTTATTTAAACTCAAAGAAGAACCCAATAACAGACACCACATAACCTTGGCTGGATATGAACCGCCGTTAAATAATCTCAAATCGATATCGTGGGACTTCTTGTCCTCTTTGGCTTGTAAACCATTAAGGGTTTTGATGAATTTACCTTCAATAGTTGATGCTGTAAGGGGATTAGGACAAACCTGAACAATGTAGGTTTTGTGTCAAAACCCAACACCTGTATCAACAGGGAATGGACGATATGGAATTTAAATGTTATCATATTTTGTGGTATTTATTGTGGTACACATAACGGCGACCACAAAAAGTATCTAAAAATCTGTCACAGTTATTCTAGAAACGAGTAACAATCCTAATCACAGATGGTAAATAACATTTATCATAGATTTTTTTGATAACAGTAACCGTTGCGGTTATCGCCCATTCCAAAGCTTGGTCTAATCACTCACCATGTAGACAGTCGCTTCCTCCTCCTAGACTCTGGGGCTGGGCCACCTCCAGGCCGATGAGAGACGGGGAAGAAGAGGATGATGGTGAGGAGGACGAAGATCCAGGTGGGGACGAAGGCGGTAGGCACTGGGAGCTCTGGTTGGGCACAGCCGACTGGGAGCTCTGGGAAGGGATCTGGGCTGAACTGGAGCTGTTGTTGCTGTGCATGCTGCCCATACCGTTTTCGGTCAGAAACTCCTCCAAGTCCATGTACTGGAGCTGAAAAAGCCCCCCATCCGCAGGCAGGGTACGATCCCAAAGGAAAGGTCCGAGGAACTGATTGAAGCCTGCTCCGCCATTTCCTCCACCTCCACAGCCATTACTGCTATTATTGCTAACTGGTCCATTGCCATTCCTCATGGCACACACTCCCAAAGAGTCCTCATCTAGATCTAGTCTGTCTTTGTCTACAAGAGAAGCACAAAAAAAATGTTTTAACAGCAGAGTAGCAGGTGGCTATATTTTTTTTTCTAAATCTCACACAATCAAAAAACACAAACTCCCAGATGGACCAGATGGTAGGTAAAATGTAACATCAAAGCTAACACCAAAACCTGTTTGCTGCAAGAACATAAAAGGGAAGCTTCTCAATAAATCAATGACAATGACAAAAAAAAGAAATGAGTGTATGCATTATAAAGTGGAGCTTAAGCAACTATGTTGTAATCTTTATCCTAACTTGAAACAGCAACAGGGTTTATAATCCAGGAGAATACTCATGAGGGTCATAGAGGAGTCATCCCAGGCATGTGTGTTGGCACATGAGACTGGGGTGTGAAGCAATGTGAGTGAATAAAGTGCTAAAGATAATACCAACTATTTTTAAAACAATAAAAGTGGGTGGAACTAGCATGCAACTGGTAAACACTGCAAAGATACACAAAGTTTCTCACCTTTTGAGTCACATGGATTCTTAAGCCGGTGGTCTCCCTTCATGGGTTGCTGCAGGAGGGATTTCAAACCAGCCATGGAGTTGACGTGGCCCCCTGTGAGGGAGCCTGCTGGCTGTGTACAACTTCCAAACTGTGGGCTATCTCCAGCTGGCAGGTCAGGGGTCGGTAGCTGGGAGAGTTGCCTGGACATCCTGGACTTGGGGGGATAAGGGGGTGGGTTGCACCTGAAGTACTGAGGCAAACTAACCAGAGAACCTACCGATAGGACAAGATTGATGGAGGGCTGTTTGTTTCTTCAATGCGGGAAAGGTGAAAGGTGATGGAGAGAGAGAGAGAGACAGAGAGAGAGAGAGAGAGAGAGAGAGAGAGAGAGACAGAGAGAGAGAAAGAGAGAGAGAGAGAGAGAGAGAGAGATTGTTTATTTTAAGAGTAATTGCAGAAATAAAATACCTTTTGTATCGCGGTAACAAATTAATAATAGTAAATACTGATAAGAAATAAGAAATATTTACCTTGTAGTTGTTGCTATGTAGAGATCCTTATTTCCTTGTATTAAAATTCTCTTCAAAGTACTCCATAGTATTTAACTGTTTTTAAAACTGTAGAGTGGATTAATATGTTGAACCGAAAAGGAAAGTCAGACCTTTAAAAAGCAATAAAAGACGCTGGGTGTATGCAAAAACAAAATGTCACAACTGCGACGTGAAATCCCGAGTTTGGTTCTTGCTTTTTTTTGTCGTTCTGGATTCAAAAGCAATGTTCCTTAAAATCCTTCCGCCGATAAAGAAAAAGCAGCGTCGTAGGAAAAGAGTGCATGTAGAAAAACAAAACGAGAAGCAGCAGCGGTCAAAGAAGTAGCTGTGTGTTGGTCAGATGACAAGTTGTGTTGCTGCTGGTCTCCTCTGCTGTGGCGCTCTGCTGTCCGTCAGCTGGGTGGGGGGGAGGAGGAGGGCTCGTTTAGGCTGTCTGTCTCTTTTTTTTCTCATCCGGTAGATAGATGCAGTCACGGGCGCACGGGCTGGGATCTGTGTTGTGGCCGCGCGACATCCACGTCCGATCGTCCTCTGCCTCTTGCGCTCAGCTGGAACGGACACGGGCAGTTCACGTGACGTCACGCCTCGCAGAACAGGCGAGAGGGGGCGTAGCCCGGGATTTGGCGACTTTACTCATTTATTTATGAGACACACCTACTCTCGTGCGCACCTCGAGGAGAGCAGGCTTTTTATGGCAGGTCGTTGTAAAATATAATCAAAGCGCAGTTTTCCCAGGGCGCCCGGTCAGTTTGTGGCGTCTGCCAGTTCTAGAGGACAAGGTTATGGGTTAGTTCCATTTTTTGACACCATTTTATTCCCCTATAGGCCGACTTAGCTATTGAATATCCTGTAGTGAAACATCTACAGTTATACTGTTATAAACATTTTTCCATTATGTATACTTATTTTAAATCTAACAGCCTAGAGTTTATATGAGTGTAATAATTTTACAAACATCGTCAACAACAAAAGTCACTGATTTCATCCATTTTAAATGGATGTTTTTATATATCTCTAAGCACATTAATATTTGGTAGTACTTAGGGTACTTAGACCCATACCCGTTGCTCAAGGTCCCCAAGTCGGGTCACGACCCCAAATTAGGGAATCAATGGTTGAGAGTACCTTTTCAGGAATCCCTAAATGTATACTTTACAGAAAGAAATAAGGTAAATCCTAAAATATATTTTATCTTGGAATTGCTGTATTGACACAAGAATAAGAACAGTTTTATGGAACTAACCGCTTAAAGAATTAAACTTATAGGTATTATCAGTCAATAATCTTACTAACATATTGCAGGGACTGATTAAAACAAGATAATTAACACAAAACAAACAATATTACATTTTTATATCTAGGAAGAATTCTAAGGAGATTTGAGATTAAAAGTAGATCATATAACCCTTTAAAGCCAAATTTATCATATTTGATACATGAATTTTTGAGACCTCTGCATCATCAGTGGGATATTTTCACTCTTGAGAACCCGACTTAATAAATCAGAAATATGTAGGGAACAGAAAATGGATAAAAGATTATTTGGAAATGCCTAATGTATCAAAATTTATGCAAATAATGATCAAATTTTACTTCTACAAAATGTATGTTTTTTTACATCATTTGTCATAAAGTTCAATGACAACTCTAATATAAAAAATCTGAATTTTCTCTCAATTATTTCATGGTTCGAGCTTTAAAGGGGTTAAATTCAACAAAGGCATCTGCTATTAATTTAATTTTCATTAACTATCACATTGAGAAAACACATTTCCTGAATGGAAGCAGCAATAAAAAAAAAATCACATTATAAAAAGGGTCTTTACACTTTGACATGGTGGTTTTAAGGTCACATTGAAGTTTTTATATCTCCCAAAGCTGCAATGGAAAAACTTTTTTCTCGTCACAAATAAGACCACAAGTAGTTGGAGGATGATGGTGCGGCACATTTAGATTAATGTGGAGACTGAGTATTTTCTTTTTTTTCATATTCAGTTTGAGATGATGAGCTTCATGAGCACTAGAGCCATGGCTTAAATATGAATAGATCCTATGGTTACATCCACCTCTGCCATGTTGTTTTCAAGAGTTATCATGAAAAGTAACATATTTTCATGCAATTTTATTTGTATGCTATTTCTTTCTTAATGGAAATACTTGTATTTTTGAAATCAGCAGAATAGCAGCATAGTTTGTTGCACATTTTCAATGGAAACACAACTGTCTTTGTCTAACTAGATAGGTAAAATCAATGTTCAAACACCTAATTTGGGGCTCTGAATACTTGATTTAAGTCTGAGGGATAGGTTAGAAGGAAGTGTAAAGGATTTAAGGGCTCTTTGAGTTCCAACATTGACAACAAAAGACAGCTTAAATAAGATTTGCAAAGCCTCCTAATAAGCTGGACCTGGTCCCTCAAACTGCGATGCCATGTTGTCACATTTTTCTTAACCCAGTGGATGGTGGAATCTCTGCACTCTACCTTGCCTCAGAGTCATTTCTCTTACAATATACAGTTTTGGCAGTTTTTGTGTGGTATGATTCGTGTTTCAGATGTCTTTTTGAATTCACCTAGAAATAAGGATTTCCATGGCAGTTACAGAAATTCAAAATAAGTGGTTTGAGCTTAAAAATGGCTTAAAAACAGCACCAGGCTGATCATCTGAGCTCTCCAATGGTGCTTCACCATAGTCCATCAGTCATCATGTTCTGTCTCTCCTTGCATTGGTTCACCTCTAGAGCACACAGACCATCAGTATCAGGGCAGCAAGAGATTAAAAAACATGTTTTTTGAGGAATTTTATATACCACAGCTAAAACTCTTTAAAACCTGTTTACTCTTCAGGAAAAACTGTTTCAATACAAAGAAATCAAAGGTCCCCCTTAGGGTTGCAAACATGCATTAAGACAAAATAATTATTAACATAAATAGCATGTATTTATATGCATAGATATCAGCACGAAATTATAATAGCTTTGTAATTATAAACATTGCATTTTGACTTGTATTAGCAATTCAGGAGGCATTACTTGTAATATATAAAAATATTTCTCTTTTTTTTGCCATTCTGATAGTATGTGTTCAGGGTAGAGAAAAAAATATTTGATTTCTTGTGTGTCTCAAAATTACAGAACCTTCAAACATAACTTAGATAAAAAAATATTTTTGTTATAATTTGATCAGTGTTTGGGACAACAGCTTTATAGAACTATGGGAAATTTGCACTAGTGATCTAACCAAAATGCTGAGGGGACCTGTCTGTAGCTAGATGTCATTTATTGAATTCACATGATTTCAACAGTGCAAAATGAAGAAAAAATGAATTAATGAAAACTATGAAACTATTTAAACTGAATAAATTTCAAATATTTTATGTGTACAGGAAAAAAATAAAACTGCAATAAACATCCAAAATGTTGTAGGTTAAGCTTTAGAAAGCTTGATGAGAAGTTCTTCCATTGGCTCCCTGTAGCTCAGAGAATAGACTTTAAAATCTTTCTGATAGTCTATAAATCACTAGATGGATCAGCACCTCAATAGTTTTATTCAGGTTTGTTTACAGTGTATCAACCTCCCAGACCCATCAGGTCTTCTAGTCCAAGCCTACTCTGTTCACCCAGAACTAAAACAAACATGAAGAAGAAGCATTCAGTAACTTTGCTCCAATTATCTGGAACAAACTCACAGAAGACTGTAAAACTGGTAAAAGCCTGCATGGGTTCTTCTCAGTCAAAGCTAAAAACCCATTTGTTTAGAGCTGCCTTTGCCTGTTGAAGTTAAACTGTTTGAGGTATTATGAGCTTAAGGTTGAGGTCCAACAGTTTTATCTGTTTTACTTATGTCTTTATGTGTATTTGCTTTTACTCTGCTTTTATGTTTGTTTCACTCTCTAATTCACGTAAAGCCCTTTGAATTGTCCATGTACTGAATCGTGCTATACAAATAAACTTGCCATGCTTATTTGTATGATAACCTGGCTTGCCATATTTTTGTTTTGTCTGACAGGTACAGTGTGACTTTTTTTTTATTTTTATTTTTATTCATTCTCGTTACTAAAGTGCCAAATTTGCAATCAGCTTTATGTGAAAATTTTATTTTATTTTTGTTGAGTTTAAGAAGGAACTTGATATTTTTTTTCTATTGCAAAGTCTTCAGATTTAAGCTTTTGGTAGTCTAGTCTGTTTTCTTTCTTACTAATGGTTGGTCACAGCTGCACGAGTTTGCCAGTTTCCCTTGTAATCCATGGAAAACGTGAGCGTGCTGTTTTTTCAGGAGAGGGGAGCACTTCTGCACGTTGCCTGCCGGCGTACAATAGCTGTCCCAGCTCACGTGGGTCAGACACGCGGAAAGCGAGCCCGGTCCACACGCGCTCCCGGTTCTGATTGGCCAAATCGAGCGATTGCCCCGCCCCCGGAGACTGAGCCATTGGCCAGAAATAGGTCGAACCAACCCGCCCGCTTGGATTCCCCCCCGCGTGCATGCCACTGCCGCGTGAGACCAGCCAGGAGGAGGGAAGAAAGCGCGAGGGTTTGTCTCGTCTACTGTACACAGTAAAAGCGCGTGCGAAAACAAAGCGCGCCACAAGAATTCACCTGTCTTCCTCCTGACTCATGCAGAAATTCACATAGATTACAGACAATCAAACAAAATTAGCGTTTCATGACTTTTATGAAGTCACTTAATAATAAATACTCAATACTTCAATAATTACTTAACTGTTTATTTTAAGGATTAGAGCCACGCTAGACTTTAAACTATTTTAATCAGATGCGTTTGACGAATCAATAAAGATTAAATCAGAAACCCAACTTTATTTCTTCATAAATCAATCCGATTATTCAAATGCATTATTTTCTTTCCTAAATTTCTTAAACTTTTGACGTGGCTCCCGAAATATTTCACTTTGTCGCATTACTCTTCCAGTAAACAAAAACAGCCACATTATTTGCATACTTGATTCAACAACCAACCTTACCAGTCCTCTCCTATCACAGCTGCATCCATGTGACCACCCCACTCATCCTTAAAAGGCCAAGATCACTACGGGCTGCTTACTGCCATCTTGTGGTGCCAAAAGTGAGGGCCAATATTTCTTTTATATAGAGAAAGGTGCACCTAAAAACTAATAACGGTATAAATTATTTCAGGTTAATTCAGTTATGCTATAGCCTACTCAATTCTGGCATAGTCTGACTTGGGATTTCACAAAAAAAAAAACAAAAAAAAAAAACGTGACATCCTTCATAAGTAGAGGCAACAAAAGGTTATTGCTAAAAAAGATGGCTCTACACAGAGGGAGTTACTCAAGCATTATAATGGAAAGATAAGTGGAAGAAAAAAAGTGTGCTAGGTGGACAAGTAACCAGATTTCAGAGACAGCAGCGTAGACACGCTATAATCCACCATTAAAACCTGGGTTTCCTCAACACATCAGCAGAGCCACAACCTGATCACTTTTATGCCTTCATGCATTGTTATACAATGAACACTGACAAATTTATTTTAAAAAATTAAAAACACAGATATTTTTCAATCAGCTATTTTAGCACTACTTTGTTATTGAATTGTGAATTGTAATAGTAAAATTTTACTAAAAACTTCTACTGGGTTTTATTAGCTGTGAAGCTCAATTTGAAAAAGTAGAAACTCACTTCAAATATATTAATCTGTTTAATAAATCTGTATAAGAGTTTTACATAGTGAATTTAATTACTGAAAACGATGAGCTTTTCCATATTTCAACTTATTTCAACTTGTATTAAGGTATCAAGGAATAGTGACCTGGTCAGGATTCACTCCAAATCTTGCCTGCTAAAAGCCACCAGAAACCTTGCAGACATTAAGCTCATACCCAAAATGCATGACTGGATGGATATTGAGTATTTAATACCATTAATTATCCTCAAGCATTTAACACTTTAATGAAATTTATTGTTCTAGCAACTACATCCTGACATTTACTAAATCAATCCAAGGCTTAAAAAGTAAACGATTTACATATATCTAAATAAAAATAATAATGCAAATTTGGTTAAGTTAAACCCTTTATCTTGTACTATGTTCTGGATATTGCTTGCAGGTTTCTGACGAGAAAGAAAGAAAACAAATGATTACACTTAAGGTTTATTCGTTACTGAAATATAATCAACTACTGACTTCTCAGTAAATAATGTGATAGAAATATACTAAAACTAGATTTTTTTTCTTTTGGAAGAAAACAAACTTGACAGGGGTATGAACATTTCATTTGTGAATAAAGTGACACGATGTACTAAAAATCCTATTTCATCAGACTCTGTTGAAAAAAGAAAAACAAGGCTTTTGACGTTAAGAACATGATTGCAAATCAGCAAAAAAAACGAAAACCTTTTAAGTGGGTAAGTAGAGGACTGGCATGAAGACTCGTTGGGTTACACACAAATACATGGAATATTACATTTGTCTATCATGGTAGGTCCTTGTTTTTAAACACGCTTTGAAGAAGTACTGTAGAAATAATCGCTAAAAAGTGTATAAATAACATGAGAATAACATGTTAAAGTCAAATTGTTGTAACCTGTTTTTAATCCTGTGGTATAAAAGCTAGGAATATCCTAAAAAAAATTAAACACTGTAAGCAAGGCTTCTTGATTTTGGCAGGAGTGGGATCACTGCACTGCTACTTACCAGGAACTTACATTTCACCAATGTGTTATTAAATTACTAAGGAATATAGGGGCAACTCTCAAATCAAGTTAACACTACAAAGTTTTGGGGATATACTGAATAAACCATCACATACTGCAGGAGTGATTTCACAACCTCAGCAAAAAATTTGACCAGAGAACAAACATGCACTGACATACTATTAACAAAAATATCTTCGTCCCCATGTCCCTATTCCTAATAAATGCACTTTACATAAAAAAAACTCATCAGAGCCTCTAAGTGAACAACAACGAGACAAAATACACAGCAGAGACGTTATCATACAGCAAGAAATGTAGCAGGAAACTTTAGTTGTGTAAGGGGATATACATTAGCAGGTCATTTCACCTAACTTGTCTAGATAACTGCACAGTGTCAGCCAAGCATAGTGTCAATGCACTTAAGGGGTTTTAATTCATGATCCTATGGAAACAGTCACGTCTTTGAAAACACCTTTGAACACCTTCCAATATAACCTGGAAGAATCTCCGGTGATATTTAATATAATTTTCTACAGTAGTTGTTAACACACTCATTCTAATAGCAGAGTAGATGCAACAGAAAAAGAGGAAATTTCTCCTTAAGGCAGCAGATGCCTTTGCCAGTCCCTTTTTTTATACCTCTCGGTTTCCTGTTTTAGAACTGAACAAAAATCCCTCTTATATGCCATTCTTTTAGACACCACAATCAGAATCTGTACGGTTCCTGCAAGAATGGCATGCCCTCTTGACTGTCGTGAGTCTGTCTTTCACCAGGTCTCCTCGAAAGCTTCAGACTCTTCCCGTCTCCTCTCTGCAGTCTTTTAGCCCTGCGGCGGCAGGACGCTTTGTGCCTGTGAAGAAGTGTAGCGTTCCAGAAGCGTGCAGAGCAGTGACGGCAGGAGAAAGTCCCTCTGGCACGATGGAAGGCTCGATGGATGAAGGCTGTCAAAGGCCTGTGAGACTGCTTCCCACACACTCTGCACCTCAGCCGATCCTGGGCACTCAAGGCCTTTTGTGGGTGTTTAACTGCCATGTGGATCAGCAGCCCCGCTTTGCGGGAAAACACCGAATTGGGACATATGGGGCATCCGAAACGTTTCACCGGGACTTGGAGAGATGACAGGATCTGTACTTTCATTCCTGCGGTGTTGATTAGCCTATACCCACCACCACCAGATCCTTCCCCTCGCCTAATGGTCAAACGAAGTGAACCTTGTTTCTTATTCTGCTGCCCTCTAATTGTACAGCTCATCTTTTTCTTCCGTTTGACTCCATCGTGTCTCACTAAATCATGGGATCCCCAGTTATTTTCCCTCCATTCTCTGCTGTCGGACTTTTTTTTTTTCTTCTTGTGACGTCTCATTTCATCGTGAGGCAGAGGGATGTTGCACTCAAAGTGTTGGTGGGACTGGCTGTCTAACTGATGATGGGGATGATGGTGGGAGAGGTGATGATGGTGATGCAGATGGTGATGTTCAGTGGAGGGCAGTTCTGTGAGGGGCTGGAACGGGGCAGTTGTGTGAAGGGTGCGGCTACGGGATCCGGCTGGATAAATGTGTTCTCCCTTCACCCCAGCAGGGGAATGCGGATGCTGCGGGGGCATGATTGTGGAGTTGGGGGGGAGGGGCTGAGAGTAAGATGGAGCACTGGAGGTGGAGGACTGGGCTGCTGCTGCATCATAAAAGAGGGGGGAGTAACCAGCTGGTGGTTGCGGGGGTGGCTGCTGGTGACTGTGAGTGACAACGCTAAGACCCTGCCCTCCATGGCCCTCAGTGGATGGAGCCATCTGAAGCAGAGCGTTGGTGGCAGCCTCGCTTTCAGAAGCGGACTGATTAACATCACTCCCACTTCTGTTTTCTCCAGATCCACTGCTACCTTCTTGGGGGTTAGGCTGTTCAGCTCGGGTAATCCCATGCTGAGACTGCCTGTGTCGAGTGAGGCTATTGGAGTAGGCAAACTGCTTTCCACATACTTCACAGGAGAAAAACTTGTCCCCCCCACCTTCATGGACCATCTGGTGATGAGCAGTAAGCTGGAAGTGATGACGGTAGGACTTCCAGCATATTGCACAGGTGTAGAGTCGAGGCTGCGGCGGAGGCTGTGATTGAGGCGGGGGGGGAGGCTGTGGCTGAGGGTTAGAGTCTTGAGGCTTGACGTCTTGAGAGTACGGGTAGTAAGAGGAAGTGCTTGGGGCTGGGTTCTGGCTCCTGTCTTGTGCCACGCTACATTGAGTATTTGGGTTAAAGCTGTTGAGGGTCTCTGGAGCTGGTGTTGTGGGTACCTCTTCCAGCTCTCCTTTCTGGTGGAGTTTGCTGTGCCTCCTAAGGCTCTGGGAGTAACCAAACTCTTTCCCACAGATTGTGCATTTGTAATTTTTTGCACCCGAGTGGACTGTCTGATGCTTGCTGAGGTGAAAAGCCTCTCTGAAATACTTTCCACATATGGTGCAATGATGTGGCTTTTCACCAGTGTGGATGCGATCATGTCTGCGTAGAGTCTCGCGACGTGCAAACCCCTTACCGCAGACACTGCAAAGGTGAGTGCGCGGGAGCCCACTTTGCCCCATTCTTGGGGTGTACTGCCTACGTTTTGGGGGCTGTCCACCAGCGGTAGGATCTTTTTTAGCTCTTGGTTTGCGAGGACGTTTTGGTTTGGTACTAGGATTCTGTGGGTTGCTGCTCATAGCCTCTTGGCTCCCACCACTTCGGAAATTCTTATCTATGCCAGACGTAGAGGAAGGTGAGCCGAGAGGTCCTAATCCAAGACCACCTAGCAGACCTCCTATTATGTCTCCCCTATCATCCCCTCTATTTCCACTGTTGCTAGCAGCTGTTATTGCAGAGATTGCATTATTGACAGAGCTAGTGACATCATCCTCTGAGTCATCCAGGAGAGAAGAAAGAGGCAGGTGAGGCTGCTGTTGCGGATGGTGATGCTGGTTGTGGCTCTGTGAGTGTGGATGCAGAGTTGGGGCCAAGGGAGCCTTTCTCAGAGCTGGGCCGGCCATCCCACTTCCACAGGGGGAGGCACCAGAGTAGCACGGAGATGGATTACCTTGAGAACGGTGGTCATCATGGTAGCCTGTGTAACGATTCCGAGAGTAGTCAGTGGGGTATTTACCATCTGTTCTGTCCCTGTCATTTGAATTCCCTCCCCTTCCAGACTGAAATAGACCATCACATCCTAAACCTGATTTAGGTTCTCCTTCACTCACAATGATTACACCATCCTCTTCCTCAGTTTTCCCATAAATAACCCCTCTATTGCTTTGATAAGTTCCCCCTCCTCCGTTACCTCCTCCACCCCCTCCCCCAATTCTGTCCTCACCATCAGTTCCTGTCTTGCTGCCCCGGTGTTTGGGTCCCCTACCTGGCTTGCCGCAGGTGCCTGAGGCAGCATGGTTGAGAAGAGAGGTGCTCTCTCGGAAGGCACGACCACAGGCAGGACATCGGAATGGCTTTTCCTCATGAATCTTCTCATGTCGTGTCAGTGACTCTCTACGATTAAAAGCCCGAGAGCAGGTGGAGCAGCCATATGGGCGGGCTGAAGAGTGTATAACTCCATGTTGCAGCAGGTGCCCCTTTTTCTTAAAGCCTTTACCACAGTCAGGGCAGTGAAATATTTTGTCTGGGCTAGGACAAGAATTTGTCGAGGGTTGGGGAGTTTCTTGGGTCGAATGGGGAAGGCTTGGGTCAGACTGAATTTTAATGTAAACAGGGTTTGGGCCTGTAGTGGCAGTATTGCTAGTACCTGCTGTGGTTGGCTCATGCATGCGCATATGCCTACGAAGGCTTGATAGGTGAGGGAAGCTTTTGCCACAATCTCCACAGCTATATATAGGCTCTGTATCAGACTCAGAAGTGTTGGGTTGCATTGAGTTCTGGTTATCAGATTTAGAAAGCTGAGAATCATTAGTAACCAGTACTGAGGCAGCAGTGGAAGAAGGAGCAGAGGAGGAGGAAGAAGAAACTACCGATGAGGATGAAGATGAAGAGGCAAGAAGAGATGATGGATCTCCACTCATATTTGTCAGACCAACCCCACTACCAATTAAAGCTGGGGGCTGGCCATGACTTAGCCCTCCATTACTACTAGTAGTACTTGGATTACCACCATTGCCACTGTGAGCATGGGTGCTACTGTTATTACTACCACTATCCGATTTTCTTTGAGGCAAATAGCCGGCCATGGCTTTTTTCCTTCTACTGCTACTGCTACTGCTACCACTACTTCCGCCTCCGCTGCTTTCCCCTTTACCGTCTTCCTTTGATAAAGATAAGTGAAGTGGTAAGGGAAGGGGCAAACCTGCTTCCTGCTGCATCAGAGAGGCTATCTGATTAGATGAAAGCACTGGAATGCCCTGGAAGTCAAAGCCACCCAGTGATGAAGTCTGGGAGCCTGGGTGAAGAGGGTGGTGAGGATGAGAATGAGAGTGGGGATGGGAAAGGGAGTGAGGTGGTAGCTGCTGCTGCTGGGTAGGCTGCTGTGTAGGCTGTGGGGTGGAGTGGCCGTGTGAGTGCGAGGAGTGCAAAGCAGGAGGTGGAGCAAGGCTAGTGCTAGGCTCCCCACTGGTCTGACTTAACCCAATCCCTAAGTGGTTATGAGTTCCCTGTTGGACTAGAAATTGTTCTAAGCTAGCATTAGCAGGCACACCAGAAAGAAAATATTGATTAGCAGCTAACATGCAGCTAAATTGTTGGTGAAGGCTCCGTGCATCAGATTGGGCTCCAACCAACTGGTGTCCCAAAGAGCTGACTGCACTGCTGCTAGAAGGGTTATTAGAGGTGGCAACAGATGTTGATGGAGAGGGAGAGGAAGAGGAGGGGCCAGGTGATGCCTGGGGGACAGAGAGGCCGGGATGAAGAGGAGGGGGTGGGGGTGCTGATGTTACTAATCCTCCTAATCCCCCAGCACTCCCGCTATTGCTACTTCCCCCGGTAAAGTGCTCAAAGCGGCCTACACTTGGGTGTAACTGCTCCTGTGCTAGTGCTGCCTCAGACGGGTGGAAAGAGCGCAGGAACTGTGGGTAGCCTGAAGAATGACTCGAGCTGCTGCTGCTGCTCATCTTGCTTGACTTTGAGCGAGAGGTTTGAGATGAGGAAGGCTGTTGTTGTAAAGGTGGGGGAGGAGGGGCACTCATCTTGGCAAAAATGGAGGCAGAATCAGAAAAGGCGTTACCTCTTGACCCCTGCAGGGGGCCCAGGCCAAGTCCAGACAGAAGAGCTCCAGAAGTCTCAGCCTGCTGCTGCTGCTGCTGCTGCTGGAGTTGATGCTGGTGAAGTTGCACTTGCTGCTGATGCTGTAGCTGTCGATCTAAACCGAGGCCTTTGAACTGGTGGGCCTGGTGCCCACTTAACATCTCTATAATGTCCAGATTGTATTTTCCAAATTGGAACATTTCCCACTCACTGGCACATGGGGGTGCAGATGCCAAACCTCCAGCGCTAGGAGCAGCTACAGTAACCCCTCCACTCACAGGTGAAAGGCAGACTTTACCCCAAGGGTGGGAAATTGCTACTATGTTCCTACTTTGGAGACAGCTTAAAGTTCATCTCTCCAGACTGTTTACCTCTGGTGATTCCACTCGCTCTTGATCATCCACTGCCCACACTACACTTTCAAACTCAGTGGGGTAGCTGATGTGATAAACTGATGATCAAAGGTAAAAGGTAGACGAGTTCCACCCAACTGCATCAAATATTTATTAAAGTGGTTTTTATTGAGGAACCAGTTCAAATGGTGATCTCTTGTCTCCTTTGAGAATAACTGTGTTCCTTGACCTAAAATTCCTCATCCTTGTTCAGCCAAGAAGTTCCTACAGCTGAAAACACAGAAGTCAAGAAGGGATGAAAGTCATAGAAGGGCTTTATGTAATTTGGTTTAACATAACAACCACTCCTAGCAAAACATCATATTGCCCTTTCAATATTATTAAGGTCCTATAAAAAAAAAACATTCTAATTCTATACAGATAATGTGAAAACAGTTAAATTCACCTCTAAAGGCCAGGGTTTACTACAATAACCCTAAATGGAAAAAAATAACTCTGTGGATGTGACTGGATAAAGGAAAAAAGATAAATTAAAATTCAACAGAATGCATGAAATGGTTGGAAACTATCCCTTATTTCAATTGACACAAAACTCATATCCCATATTTTGCAGTAACTGCAACAAATAATATTCAACCTTTTTTTGTTTGAGATAACTTACCTTAAGAGTGATTTTTCAGGAGTGGTGCAAAATAAAAGTTGCTGTATATATGCCAATTGTTTTCATAATTAGACTATGGAAAATAAACACCAAAGCATTATCTTTCTTTTCTTACTGTAAATGAATACTGTGCACCTTGTAGGCGTCTGTGTGAAAAGACGAAGATTCTGCATATTTAACAAATCGCTGAAGATAGTGACCCATTTTGCTTCATTGCTATATTATCTGACCTTTATGCGCTGATTTTTTTTGTTGTGAATTACACATTATCTTATCATGCTGAACTTTTCTTTAATACTAGTGCGTAACAGGGGACAAGGTAACCAAAACACATTATAAAACATAGGAAATAACCTGAATCGGCAGTGGGCAGTGTGTGGCTCAAAGGGTAAGCTTTACTTACTTAGAATGGTAGATAGATTCTGTATTTTACAATGTTTTATAAAGCAATTTCGGTTAATGAGTGGACATACAATGACATCTGACATACAATTATTTTTTTTAGCATGGAATGAATGATGGAAATAGATCTTAATGAAAAGTTTCAAGTTACTGTAAATGTATAGGTTAATTTTTGCCAATTGACATAACTAAAATGATCATAGAAGCTGAATAAAAAAAATACCTATTGGAGAAGTTTAACTTTTAACAAATTTAACAAAAATTACCCAACAGAAAAATGTTTTGGTGGTAATTATTTTCATGAATGATACTGACAGGTAATCAAAAACACCCAAACACTTGAAGCCCACAAGCACCAGGCTTCTCTTACGGAATATGACAGATTGGGACCCCAAACATATAAAAAAAAAAGAACTCTGATTAAATGCTAGGATTGCCAACTATGTTACTGACAGTAATAATTTATTTTACCTTATATTGTGAGTGTGAACTGATTTAGTAATCATTTAATTGAAACCTGAATTAAATTAGACAGCTGATTTTGCTCCTTAATATGGGAGAGTTCCTTTTTTAAGGGACAGTTGGTAAATTTATCAACTTATCACATTTCTTTAGAGCTAACTAATCACAAAAAAATTATAAATCCCCTTTTCTTCAAATATCAACTGACAAAGTACCAATAAAATCGCCATACTTTGAACTTTACTATAAGCATTACTATGCGCCGTATATTAAATGTAAACTTCAGGCTTACATTAGAGGGACTAAAAGTAGTATGGAGTCTTCTTTTTGTCATATTTATCAGCAAAAAAATAAAAATAAAAATAAATAAAAAGCATTACAAGATCAGGTAACCTGAGATGCAATATTGCATATGCGAGCACATTAGCATTTTTACGGCACATGTGTGAAAAGAAAAAGGAAAAGTCCCAGATCAAGTGTAAAATGAGCTCAAAAAAATTAATTGTTGCCAAGCAGGAGAAGGGGCACTTGGAATGAAATATAAACGCTTATGTTCACTGAAGTAGGGGCTGAAGCTGCACAAGCTGGTAAATGGATAAGTGCATAATGACAGCAAGATGGTGACCACATGTCTTCTGATTGTGACAGGTGAAAAAATTATTTCCAGGTTCAAAATGGACAAAGTAAACACTATCAGGACTAACGTTTTGGCATATCCTATTTCATTTGAAATTTTTTTTTATGATCCTGGTATAGGCATAGTATGATTAAGCACCTGTAAGGAAAATGCATGCTGAATTTCACTGAAGAATATTATCTGTCAGTTTTAAACAGTGAAAATGTATTCTGAATTCATAAATGAGACCATATGACTGAATAGCATGATAATTACACATCAGTAACAGATATTTCATTTACAAAATATGTAGTTCCATGTTAACTATCCACATGAGATTAAAAAATTCTAAGATTTTTTTGTGTGTGATTATGGGTCACAATATCTCACAGCCTTTAATGTAATTACCTGAGAATGTCTATTTTTATTTTTTTAATCTCCATCATAGTCTTGATAGTTTCTTGTGTTTTAAATACAATTATCTAATGTTAAATAAAGAAAAAAAAATCAAGAAAATATTTCAAACACCTCCTTATAAAAACGCAGCAATGAAAACAACCAAAATAGCAATGATTGAAAAGAAATAAAATCACTGTAACTAAACATATCAAAAGTTCAGTCTTCTGTTGTTTTTACTCACTTTTAATGTTGTTATGCTCACCTCTACAAATCTTACCGTTTCCTCTATTTTAACTGATGAGTCCTTTGAAGACTGAGCTCCCTTGGTAGATGAGGGAGATTATCTATCACATATATGACTGCCTCTCATGTTAATGCAAATCGGCAATCCTGCAAAAAAGGGAGGGCAAAATGCTACAATTAACACCAGCTTCCCATTTGCTTCACCGTGTAAACATTACTTAAAAGCACGTGTAATAATGGATCCCCTTAGCTCCTGTTCCACTGTTGGATAACATTTAGCAGGGAAAGAAAAAAACTAAACTTGGCGGTTCTTTATAGCATCGTATTAGACTTTGGCTCAGCGTGTCTGGCTATGTCCAGCCACACGCAATTTTACAAAAGCCACATTGTTGCTAACGTTAGCCATCCTCCCAATGCACAATTGTAAACGCAAGCAGACTAAGGTTAACACGACGATGCTAGCTGTAGCACATACATCTGCGTAACCTATATTCGGCAAATGTTTACCTACGCATCCAGTAACAGAGCAGAGTTTGCAGATGGATGAGGCCTGGCACGCCTTCTTCTTCTTCTATATGCCTTCTGGCTAGCTACGGTCCGCTTCCATTTCTGCGTGCTGTTTTCCAGTCGTTAGCCAGAGCCATTTTCACTGATGCTGAGCTGAGTGAACGCTCGAAAATAACAGCCTCCTCGCCATTTGGTTACCGACCGCTTTGCGCTGGTGGGGAGCTCATTAGCTTGCTATTTTGAGGGCCGAGGAGAATTTTTGGCCGGTCGGTGGTAATATTTTTTTTGGGTAAAAGTGAGTGACGTGTGCTCCCCTAACGTTGGTCCTTTCCGGCCCTTGTAATGTTTCCGGGTAGCGGCAACAGAGGGGCTCACGGACGGCGTTTTAGGGCTCATAGCGGATTCACCGCTTGGATTCATGCTGCTGGGTTTCTCTTTTAGAAATCTGCCTGATTGGACGATTTATCTGGATTCAACCCTTCATACTCAAGCACTGTAGACACCAATTAAAATCTGCATGAATATATTTTAACGCTATCTTTGGGCTGTAGGCCTATAGAAAAATACGGCAAAAATTTTTTGTCTTTTAAACAGTTTAATAGTTGAAACGTGGGACTAACTTTTATATGTAAAACTCATTTAAATGCACTTAAATGTGTAATATGTATGTAATAAAGCTATATAAACCACACCTGCTTGCCCTTTTACGCGCATCATGGATATAATTTAATGCAATTTTCTCAGGTTATACAATGTCTGTCAAAATAAGCTTTCCACTTTTTCTGACCACACAACCAAATCTGACATTGTTTGAGTTTAATTGGTGTTTTTGTATGATTTGTACAGTACCTTTCAGATCTGATAGGCGCTTTGAAAAATGGTATTTACATTTTTACCTCCTTTTTTTTCTGATGGCTCTACATAAATTCTAGCGCAACAAATTGCCTTCACAGGTGCCCAACTTAAGCCCAGAGAGCTGCAATGTGTTTTACTAAAACAGTATAAACAGTTGCTGTTCTGTGACAGCCTCACATGTTTGAGGCGGACATGCCAGCAATACAATTGCACAGAAGTTTAAAGCAAGGCTATAATTTAAAACAGTGTCCAGAGATATAAAAATCTGATGAAGCACTTCAGAGACTCTGGAGGGGCTACAGAGATTCTCCAGGCTCAGGTGGGAATGTCAAATGACAGTGGGGAGTTTCCAATATGACACCAAGCTTTGAGTGTTGACTGATACCGATGTTCACACAATACTATAACAGCTTGAATCATATATGCTTTTATTACTCATTTTTTATTAGAATGTTAGAAACGGCTTGATCAAGTGTTTTACTCAAGAGAGAGAGAGAACAACTGGCCTATTTGTTATTAACACATGGGCTGCATAAACTAAATGAAAGCAGATCGAAGTAGAATGTTTATATTAGCTTGAAAATTTTTTACGATGTAGGCAGATATGATTTGATACTTAATTTTTTGGTGATATCAGATCATTTTCTGCGTGGGAAAAGAATCTTGTGTGTTCGCCTTAACTAATTTTTTTGCAAGACAGTTTTTCAGAAGGTTAATTTGGCACAAAAGCAATACTGAAGAGCACTGATGGAACAGCATGTCTAAAAGAAAGAACATTGGTAGCAGCATCATGTAGAGATCATCATCTAGAATTGAAACTTTCATCAAGATTGATACAACTTTGAACAGTTCAAAATAACAGTTTATTTCAACCCAAGTATAATTTAACACCTTTTAGAATCGTAAAGCCATAGAATCCAGACATAAATCTGATAAAGACCCGTGGGCTTAAATGAACGGCACTGTGGACAAGATAATCTTTCATAGTCCAAAAGATTTAGAAAACTTACATATAGTTGAGTGATGTGTAGGTCAAGTTGGGGGATGGTGAACAGCTAGAACTACGGAAGAGGATCATGGGAATTTATTGGAAATGTTCTACAATGCAGTGTTTGTACATTTTTTTAGAGCTATAATCAGCCGAGTTATAGAGTTGCACATGTTTTGTGTTCATTTTAGACAAAAACGCAGAGTGAAAACTCCAATAACATAAGGACTATGAGTATAAGGTATGCAGGATTGTGAAGGTCAAATGTATTTTTATTGAACTATTGGACCCATATTCAATATCAATATAACAGATGGCAAAATTTTTATTTTATTTTTTATTTTTTTCAGCATGTACATTAATTCACACAATCTTGGATGATAACTAAAATTTTTGCATGGTTTCCTTGGCCAGGAAGTTACAAAAACCATGTTATAGTCCGTGTTATAAAAATCTACTTTTAGTTTTGGATAGCTGTTTGTGTTACATCAGTCCTTATAAACTCTGCATCTGTAGGAAGTTGTATACAATTATTTTCATGTTACAGAAAACAAAAATAGAGTCCCAAAATGAATTAATTTATTTGGGTGGGTACTTAAATGGTTCTATTTGTTGGAAGGGGTAAGTGGTAGATTATGCCTCAGCAATTTACAGTATTAGTCTTCTATAAATCCACCATGTTTATTTTGTGGAATATGAGGAAGTGTCCATAGAGAAGGAATGCATGAATAAGAACTTGAAAATTCAATGCACTGATTCAAACGTGGAACTTCGCCAGCAGAAGCCACCACTTAATAATCATACACTGCTAAAACTGTAGTGGTTCAACACTGGATCACAGTGGATCATATATGTACATGTAAATTAAAAGAAACACTTGGATTGTGCAACAAAATTATAATTCAGGTAACACCATTAGGTCCAGATTGTTACGATCAAGGTTTTGGAAAGGCCTATTCAAAGTCTTGACTTAATTCTAGAATTGCGCTACCTAAAGGTGGCTTCATGTTGAAGCAGCTCTCCCAGCATATCAGAGTCAGGCTGGGAGAGCTTTAAGGGAACTTTAGTTACTCTCTTTTTGGATCAGAGTTTCATTTTTGCAGATGTTTTTTGCCTGTGTTATTTTTGTCCTTTTTAGAAACAGGGGCAGCTATTTAACTTCTCTAAAGCTGAAATAATACCTTAACTTCTTCTACAAGTAACAAATGAGTTGAAAAGCAGGCGCCGAGGATGCAGAGCAGAAAAATAAATATAAAGCATCTCTTCCATCAGTCATCATGGGCAATGTAAGATCTTTGGGAAACAAGCTGGAAGAACCCAGCCAGAATATCTGCAGTGCAGCATTATGTGTTTTACTGAATGGTGGCTGCGAGATCACATCTCAGACTCCTGCCTCTCTCTGCCAGGCTTTCTGACCATACGAGTAGACAGAGATTTAAAGAAGAGTGGAAAACTCAAAGGAGGTGGATTGGCAGTGCTTGTGAACAATAAATGGTGTCATCCAGGGCAGGTTAGTGTGAGGATTCATCACTACAGCCCAGATATTGAACTGTTGGTAGTTGGTTTTCGGCCCTATTGTCTGCCCAGAAAGGTTACTAGTTTTCTGTTAATAAATGTTCGCATTCAACCTTCTGCTGTTGCAAGCACTGCATGTGAAAATCAGTACCAATGTTGCTAAGCTACAGACACAACACCAAATGCATTTGTGACAATAACCGGTGATTTCAACCATGCCTCACTCTCTGCTACACTGCCAGCATTCCAACAGTAAATCAGCTACCGCATCAGAGAAAACAAGACTTTTGACTTGTTTTAGGCAAATGTGAAGGACTCCTACATCGCTGAAGCAAGACCTCCTCTTGGGAAATCAGATCACAATCTTGTTTTTCTCTGCTCATAGTGTAAGCTGCTTTAATAGAGACAACCTGCATTAAAAATAACTGCAAGAAAATTGTCAAAGGAAGCTGAAGAAGCCCTGCAAGGTTATTCTGAAGTTACAGATTTGGAGTCATTTAGACAAGGCAGACAACATTGTGAGGATCATGTTCTTTAATTTCTAAATTGCATTTAATACAATTCAGCCTAACTTACTTCATGAGAAACTCCACAAGACTCAGGTAGAGGCATCAAAGATTGCCTGGATCAAAGACTACCTGACAAACAGACTACAGTTTCTTAGACTGAAAGGTCAACTGTCTAATCAAGTCATCAAAAGCACAGCAGCACCACAGGGGGCAGTACTCTCACCATGCCTTTTTACTCTCTACACTTCTCACCTCCAGTACCAGAAAGAATACTGTTACCTGCAGAAATACTCAGATGAATCTGCAGTCATTGGGTGCATCAAAGATGGACAAGATGCTGTGTACGGAGAGCTGGTGGAAAGCTTTGCCGCATGGTGTGGAAACAATCATCTGATCCTGAATGTCCACAAAACAAGGGAGATGATTGTGGATTTCCGAAGAAACAGGAACAAGTTGAAGCCAGTTAACATAATGGTAGAAGACATGGAAGTGGTGGAGGAGTATAAATACCTTGGTGTTCACCTGGACGAAAAAACTAGACTGGGGATACAACTGTGAAACCATTTACAAAAAAGGACAGAGCAGGCTGTACTTCCTAAGGAAGGTCCTTTGGTGTGCAAAAAGAGGGTTAGAGTGTGATCTCTTCTTCCATCATCTGCTGGGTCAACAGCATCCTAGCAAATGACTTTAAAAAAAGCTCAAGAAGCTAATAATGAAGGTTGGCTTTGTTGTAGGAACTCTTCTGGAACCACTGGAGATTATTTCAAAAATAGTACTATGAGTAATAGTAATTACTCATAATATTAAAATGATTATGGACAACAGTGAGCATCGTCTTCAGAAGATTTTAAACAGAGGAGTGTCTTCAGCAAGAGACTTCTCCAGATTCGGTGCAAGACAGACCGATACAGAAGATCCTTCCTGCCTATGGCTATCAACACATACAACAACTGCTTAAGAGAAAGCAAAAATATGAATTACAGCAGCTTTTAATTTCTCTTTCAGATAAATAAAGTATTTTTGAATTTGAATTGAAATCTAATAGATATGCATCATTACTGGCCTTCCTCGCTCTGCTTAAAAGTCCTTCAGAGACCAAAACTTCTCTTCAGCTGTATAGAAAGGACATACTTATTGTAAATAAGTAAGGTTTTTACTTCAAGAGAAGAACAATCAGTTATTGGTTTTTAAGGACGGTTTATATACCACCATTTCCTTTTCAATCGATTTATATATCCTTTAAAACTTGTGTTTTGTATTTACTTTGGATATATTTTTCATATATTACAATTTATTTGATAAGCTGAAACATTTATGTAAGAGAGAAAGGCAAAACCTAAACAAATCATAAAAGATGTTAAATAACTTCATAGTAAAACGATAAAAATAAAGGCAGATATGTTGGAAAACCTTTGACTAGTTATGAATAACCTATTATCATCATCTCTTTATAAGTAAATACTGAAAAGCCCATATGACAAATAAGGTTTTAACTTATGAGCCTGTGTGACCAAATCAGGCTAAACTAGTAAAAACCACCTAGTGGTGAAATGAGCTAACTGCAAGAACTTAAAAGGATCAGAGCTCTGTGGCAAAAATAATAACACATATTGTTTTCCTGTCCTTTGTGCATTTTCTTTTGTCTTGTTCCAGCTCCAAAAGCAGGTTGGCTGTCGTCTTCTCTTTTATTTTAGCCCTCACTCATCTTAGAGCAATAAACGTATTCACAGGAGGTTGAAGATATGAGCTGCACAGCCTCCATCTTGCTGTGAGGATTCAGCAGGTGCAGTGTGATATAACCCTGTGTTCAGATGATATAGAGCAGATTTTATTTTAAAATACAGCTGTCCACTCCAAGGAGCACTCCATGGCTTTTAATATGCCTTATACAACATCTCACACCTCAGTGATGTAGTTTGTTTTCTAATCGATAAATGACTGAAAGGGTCTCTGCTGATATAAGCTTCTGCTTTGACCCCTTATGAAGCACTAATTCATTTAGTGACTGCCATTAAGAGAATGAGTTTCAATAAATCACATAAATGTAAAATGATACAATCCTTTACAACTGGGAGTAAAATATATTAACATTACTTTGACTCAAAGTTTTGGACATTTCTTATTGTCCATCTAGCGTTTGACTAAATTTAATAAATATTTTTCAGAATAGATTGATTTTATTTAATTAAGTTCTATTTATTTAAGTTCTATTCATTGGGATCCCATGAGAAGAGGCATAAAAAGCCTTTTAAATACATTTCCCTTTTCATTGCCACCTCAGAGTCTTAGATTGAAATAGTTGGAAAACTCAACTTTTGGATGCTCATTTAGTTGTAAAAAAAATGTCAATGAAAGAATATAACATTATCACAAAAATCTGTAGCTAACCAACTATTCATCCACCTGTCTTTGCTTGAAGAGGTGCCTCCCTATGATGGCATCACAAGTACCCCTAACAGTTCCAATAAATACATACAGATTAATTTGGGGTTTATTCATAATACTTTCCATAGTATTTCAGTTTAAAAAACTTTTTAATTGTTAACCGAAACTTCTTAATTGCAACATGCTTTCTAGGGTTAAGATATGTCAAAGGGAAAATTTAAAAATAGACAATCATCAAAATAAGAAAGACAAGAAAAATGGCATTTAAAGCATTTTGACAGTGTGCCGAGCTTTACAATTTTGTCCCATGTTTGTATTTAGGGGAAAAATTAAACGTTTTTAAAAAATGTAACATTCACAAATTAGCCAGGATATGGTGTTAGGTTCAGTGAAGAAATTGTTGTGAGAGTAAAACAAAACGATCTGCAGCATTAACTGTTACGGAACTGTGGTTAATTTTAGACCTTTACTATTAGGGTTGAATTATTTTTATGGCGTACTTTACACATCTTTTACCAGTTCTACTATTAAACATAGATGTCAGTGGCTAATTAGTCAATATTTTTTAAGGATAACTAAGCGAATCAGGCCAACATCATATTAAATTAATAATAAAGGTTGAATGTAAATAACAATTAATACAGTAAAAAAAAATTAGACAACTGGATGAAGCTGCCAGGCACTGGAGAAGGTTTCTTGGTAAAGGTCCTAATATAGATCATCAAATGGAGTTGGAAATTCACTTCTCAATTATTTGACTTACTGATATTAATAGCTGTAATGTTAAAGAACATCCACAGCCTGGCACCCTGAATTGGTTTTCATTAGCACTAAACAAACCTAAAAAAAAAATGGACAAAACCTTTTTCCCACCAACTTTATTATACAAATTCTTTGTCACTGTCGTATCCAAGGGAATCAATGCATTCAACAATAAGAAAAAGGGTTTTGTATTTAAATCTATCAGCATGAAAATAAATCCATAAATCTTCTCTACTGGACACTCTTCTTGTCCATTTACGGTGGCCTTAATACATCTTCCCTTCTAAATGAATTCATCATGGTAAAAATGTACACCATATTCATTCATTTCTCATCTAACAAAACAAGCTTGTCAGTGTACCTGGCTGCAACATTTTATTCTCCTTTGTGATAAAAAGAAATAACCCCTATAGCCAACAAGGATGCTATGAGAATAAAAAGACAACAAAATGTTATGAGTTTGGCACTGTACAGTTCATTAAATACTAACACGTAAGGGTTTATTTTTTTGTATCCTCAAATTAATGTTGAAGAGATCACTCAAAATATTCTGATTGTACTAGCTATACAAAATACAATACTTGCACAAATTAGAGTAACCATTTATAAAATTGTGATGATGAGTTCTTAATGGATATGGCTTGTGAGTTATTACAGACTTTGCTACAGACCTTTTTGTGGCTCCACTTTTTTTTTTTAAATATCAAATACAACTTGTACATCTTCTTTCCTATTTCCCTGAAAAAAAAAGACATTGTACTTCAAAGCTTTCGGGTTTCTGTTTGGACCTCTAGCTTCCAACTTCTGTAATAAACATTCATCTTAACATACATATATTATGGCATCGTAGGGTTTTGTGCGTACAGCCCGCGTTAAGTTAGCCAGTCAGGCTGCTGCAGAAGAAAACTTCTTCCAAACTTTTTCATCTAACTAAAAAGGCTCCAGAACTGTTTAATAATTTTTTTTTTTTTCTGTATCCAAATGGAAAACTCAGTAATCACTTGAGACAAAGAAGTCATAAGGCTGATGTCTAGGCACGGTACATACAGCTGGAGGGTTGGCCATTCGAAGCATTGACGACCCTTTAGAAATGCCTGGCATGCTCTGTCAATGCCTCTCAGTGAAATGGAGCTGGCATGCAACAAAGTTTAGAGTCTTCTTTAAAATCTTAATGACCAGAAAAAATAAACAAATGAATAAATAAAACAACTAGTCATGAAAAAGTAAAGTCATTTAAAAACAATAAACACTTAAAAGTCTCACCAAGTAAAAGAACATCACATATCATAAGATAATTGTTAATAATAACCATAACAGTTATAATAATTATTAATAATAACACTCCATCAAATTTATAACAACTACATTAAGCACTGTGTATAGGAAGATTGTCCAAATGGAGTCGTATGTTTCTGTTCTTCAGCATTTTGATCCTCTAGCCGAAGCGTTCCTTCCTTCACCCACATAAATACCTCTGATTTCTCTTGATAGAAAAAAACATAAAATAAAATGAAATAAAAAATAAGGAGCAAAAAATAAATCCTCTCAATGCATTATATCTTCTCCCGTAGATCAGTCGCGCTCTCGGCAGAGCTCGTGCTGAATGTAAACCTTGAGGACACGACACGGAGTGTGCTCGTGTCTGGTGCAAATATCAGGGGGACTGGTTTGTGCAAAGTTTTGTCTCTGTGTTTTTCTTGGAACTGTGCTTAATTTGCTCTTGTTTTGTGTCTTTTTTTTTCTTTGTTGCTGTTTTCGTTCCTACACATGAATACTTGATACGTCATGACAATATCAACACAAAATCGATAGAAAGAGAGAGCATCTTTATATGGACCACAGATATCACATACTACAGTATATAGGATAGGATAGCCCTTAGTATTGATAAGCGTAGTTATTGATGAAGAATTTTTTTTCTACGTTTTATGTTGTTTTTTACATTTTTTTCTAACTTATACTGGCTGAAGTGCATTATGATACAGCAAGTTCTTTGTCTTGAAGATGTGAAGGGCTTCCTAACCACCCGAGGTTGTTTTATCACCACCTTGCTCCAAAACCAATCCTTTGATTGTACAAAACATCACTGGCATGTATCATTTATCGTAATAACTAAGTGGCGATTGTCAAACCACCTTCCAGGGTGAATGTTTCCAAAAAGATGGCTTTGAAGGACAGTTGTAAGTGCAACCTCTGTGCTTTTTGTATGCAAATGTATCACACAGCGATCTGCCTCCCTGGAGGTAAAATGAACACATGCTTGATTCTCACTTCTTATTTTTTAATAATAAATAATTTTAAAATAGATGGCTCAGGATTTTTTGGGTCGGGCCTGGTCTGTAATTGGAACCACCAGGGGAACCTTCAGCCCCTGAACATGACCTTATATGACCTTGTGGATCAGCTTCCCTGTACTATAGCAGTGGTCCGACTCTGCGTTCCCTCTGATGATTCAAAATCTAAGGTCACATGGAAAAATTAGGCAACCCGGGTGTTGGATTGTTAATTTAGGGTCCATCCTCGGTTTAAAAATCAAGCAAGGAGTCCTGCTGGAAAACAGTCTCACCCCCTTCCCCAAACCCCAATAATCATCAACAAGAAGCACAGTCAGGTCTCCTTGGGTCAGGATGAGGTTTTGTTCAGCAAAATGTAAAACATCCAAAATCTTTAACCATGCAGGCACAATGGTCTTTGAGACTGATCCGGTTTCCTCAGTATAACTTGTCGACATCAGTCAAGGTAGTTGGCTCTGTCTTCTGAAGTCCTCTACTTCATTAAACCATGCTTTATGTCTCATTCTCTTTAACTAATATGGCTCCTGAGTACTTCTTTAAAAACATACATATATAAATAGATATATATCTATATCTATATATATATAAACTAAATAATGAACAACTCCTCTGTTGGTTTTGTTTCACCAGTCCAGTCAGTCCTTTTACGTGTAATGGCACTGCTGTATATGTCGATATGGCAAAAATCGGTTACAAAATATGGCTGATGTAGGCTATCACAAAGGTGTCTCCACCCAGACTTTTAGCTTTATAAGTAGTCATATTTAAGCTAATTTGGTTAAAAGAGAAAACTAATTTGAATAGCCTAAACACGTGTTACTGTTACAACTGTATACTTCTAGTTTTATTTGTTGTACTTGTATCTAATAGTTAAATGCAGAAGGTTGATCTATCCCCTACATCTAAGGGCTTCCTTCCTTACTCTAGGTACAGGCCTTACACCGTCACTTCGTTCTTACTCCCCGTCCTGATTCCCTGACTGCCTCCTGAGCTTCCTGCAGACCCCCCGCCACCCCCTCCTGGTATGAAGTGGAGCTGCTCAATGGTGTTCTGCCTTTTTGCTGCAAAAGCCATCCTCCTGGCGCTGTGGCCCCCCAGCGTTCCTGTTCCCATGACTACCCCTGCTCCGGGCATCTCTCCTGACCAGCCCACGCCGCCGCTCATGTGGCTCGTCATGCCCGTGCTCCTCTCCTGCTCCCTCCCAGACGTGGGGTGGGAGTTCATCTTGATCATGTGGTGCCGGTCGAGGGAAGGCGTAGCGCACACGTTCTGCTGGGACTGGGCCTTCTGCTGGCGCGGCAGTGTTGGGACGATGCCAGTTCCTGTGTGAGCATAGGGATCGACGACTCCCATCCCGCCAACTCCCATTCTCTCCTCCAGGTGGTCAGGGGACATGAGCATCCTATCCTGTCGCTCCTGTCTCTCTTGTCTCTCCTGTCTCTCCTGTCTGTCCTGTGTCTTCCTGGTCAGGGTTTGCATGTTGGAATTCTTGTTGGAGGCCGCCATGGCTTTGTGATACTGGTGTTGCTGGTTCTTAGCCAGCCGAGACAGGGTCCCAGTATTGCCTGGTACATCGCCCATGTTGAGCAGTTGGTCGGTGGACTTTACTTTCCTTGGAGGCTTTGAGAGAGTGTCGTAGTTGGGGTTGTACTGGGGCTCGGGAGGATCCAAGGGGTAAGGATTGGGAGTCGGAGAGGCAGGCATGCCAGAGGGGGGTGGCGGGATCCAGGGACGTGCTGCGTGCCTGGGAAGGGTTCCTCTCCCGCTCAGAGTGTAGTCTCCACCCCAATGGAGGTGGTGCTGAGAGGACTGGAGGGCTGGCTGAGCTGTGTGGGGTCGACGCTTGGTGGTGCAGTAACCAGATGAGTACTCATCGAGTCCTTTCTCTGAAAAGCCAAAAAATTGTTATTTAATTATTCACATTGCTTAGTAATTATTCTCACCTTCTTAGTTCTTTTTTTTTCTTTTTGTCATGTTACAACTACAAAGTTCAGAATTTTGTTATTTGGTGTTTTTTCAATAGGCTGCAACAAAATAGAAGAACAGTGGAGTTGAAAGAAAAGGAAACATGGATTTGACATTTCTTTAAATTTACAAATGTATAAGGGGTGTTGAACTGTTTTTTTAGCCTCCTTTTCTAAATCACACGCCTAGGGACAATCCAGTTCAACCAATCACTATAAAACACAATTAGTTAAGAGTCAAACTTTGTATAATTTGTTTTACTATAATGAGGACTGTTCTGTGAAGCTTTCAAAGGCTTTTTAGAGACCATCATTAAGCAAACATTTTCATGAAGGCCAGCCCTGCCTCTCTTTTTGCTACAGTCTCCCACCAAGCAATTGAAAAAAGGAAATGAAATTCTTGATGGTGATAAAATACAGTGAAGTCCTGCCTATTCTTAGCATCAAGCAGAGGATGCCCAATCCCCCTTGTCAGTGCATGCAAAAAAAAAAAATTAGAAAACTGTTTTACAGAACTAATGGATGGATAAAATTGTTTCTCGTTCTGGGTTTTCTTTACTTTTTTTCTGTTTCTTGTCTGGTGCCAATTTTCTAATACCACCTTGAGCAACTGCCCATGCAGTAAAGCCCATATCGCATATTGCTAGAGGTGAAGATCAGGGACCACAACAGAAAGATCGTTCAGATGTTTAAGGCAAGCTTTGATTCTTAAAGAAATATATATCTCAAGCTTTGCACATCTCACAAAGCACTGTCCAATCCATCACATCCAAATTAAAAGAGTATGGCACCACTTCAAACTTTCCAAGGGATGGCTTTCCACCTAAAGATAAAAGCCAAACGCAGAGAGCCTTAATCAGAAAAGCTGCCAAGATTAGAAGCCCCACAAAGGTGCTACCGAGCCCTCTGATCACCATCAGAAGGTAATGCAGGTGAAGTTTAAGTAGATTGATTAATTAAGGTAGCAACAACAAAGAAAGTTCTGGACAGCTCATAGTCTATTAAAGGTCTCGTTTGCAGTCTGCAACAAGCCATGTAGCAGACATGGCAAGCATGTAGAAGGATCCTCTACTATTAGATTAGACCAAAATGGAAGGACTATTGGTTTACATGCAAAAATACCGTATAGCAGAAAATGAAGTCTGCAAACTATCTCAGACCAAAACAGCCCTACTCTGAAATAAAGATTTGGACGAATTATGCGTTGGGGGTAACATTTGGACAGGGAAGATAAAAACAGGAGGAAAACCTGCAAAGACCTGAGACTGGACATTGATACATAAAAATACAACCAGAGCTGCACTGGAATAGTTTAGATTGAAGCATAATATTTTTG
Organism: Jordanella pulchra; assembly: GCA_034780135.1. NCBI lineage: Eukaryota > Metazoa > Chordata > Actinopteri > Cyprinodontiformes > Cyprinodontidae > Jordanella > Jordanella pulchra. The sequence continues at coordinate 47,127 of JAUZNJ010087550.1, forward strand.
CTGAAATGACCCAGTAGAATTCATGACCTCAATCCAATTTTTATTTTATTTTTTTGTCCATACAGTCCAGCTGAGCTTCAGCTATCCTGAATACAAGGGGCAAATATTTCTGAAAAAGGTGCAAAGCTGGTAGAAACATTCCACATAGGAGTCGTAACTGTAGTTGTGTAGTTGTTACTATAAAAAATGACTAGGAAGAGCTGCATAAAGATCAACACCACATTTCTGTAATTTTCTTTCTATGCATTTTCCTTATATTTTTCAGGGACAGGGAAATCCTCCCAAGGTTCAATAGAAATACAAATCGGTTGTAACGTGGGCTTGTGTAGAAAAGATTAAAGGGTGCAACTAATTTTTTATAGTTTTTACCAGCCCCTAAATCTCAACTAATAAAACAAAAACCCCATAATAATGCATTATGTCTCAACAGTGTCACCAGGCTGAGGTGGGTGTGAAGAATCTGCAGAAGTGGCATCGTAAGGGGAGTAAGAAGGTGTTTAATTTGGGGAAGATCACAATACTGACCTAAGCGTTTGAGAGAGGAGTATCTGTTGAGCTCGGGCTTGGTGGCACTCTCGTAGGAAGGTGGCAGTTGAGCCAGGTTGTGTAGGGAGTGGTGAAAGGAAGGCTGGGATTTGGTGTTGTTGTGTTTGCTGGAAAGCAGGGTGCCTCCAGCTGCCAGCTGAGCATTGTTCATCCGAGGGGTGCGTTCTACGAAAACCACAGGGAGAAAACGTCTGCGTGTTTAATGAGATTGGCTCCCGCGCCGCATATACAGGATGAGAATCTGCTAACATTCACTTGGGAAAAAGAAAACTGGTTTTCAACTTGAATTCAGTGCCGACACGAGCAACCGAAGCTGTGATAATCATTATTATTGTCTGAATGAATGAGCCTACATCTGAGCTTAAAACGTAGGTGAATGAAGCAAATGAAGAATCTGGGGTGATTGCGTGTGATTTACATGCCCTGATTTGAGCAGCTGCCTTACCGATAGTCGCTGTGTGTTTGGGGCTGGAGCCTGATGAGTGGATGAAATTGTGCTGCAGATTGCCCACTGTAAGTCAGAGAAAAATAAGGTAATCAGCTCACAATAAATTGATGTCAGGCAGTTTAAAGATGATTGGTGGTTTAACATAAAAAAAGTCAGCACATGTATCCACCACTGGCAGTACATATTTACATGAAAACCTCCTGATGCATGTTCATTAACCAGATTTAAGACAGAAAAAGCTGCTTTAGCAATCATTTTTAAACACACAACCACTGGGGATTTTTGTGTCACAAGTAATCATGAAGAATTCTCTGTGGTGGGGCACAAAACAGAGAAAACCCACAATTGAGCATACAAGAGAAACTCTCTCTTATTCTGCAAAAAAAAGAGCTCTCACATCTGTTGTCCTTGCTGGGCACTCCCGGGGCGTAGAGATTTTTCGGAGCTCTTCCCAGTGTCCCCTGTCCGTCGGCTACTGTCAGAGCCACGCTGTTGTTTCTTTCATCTTGCTGGACAGGGCTTGACTGGTGCCGCAGCATGTCAACCAGAGCTCTGGTGGAAAACAAGGGAGGTGGGGGTGGATTGGCCATAAATTAACTACTGTGCTTTTTATTCTGACAATAACTCGGCATCAAAACTACCACAAAGGATTTTTGATATAATTTATGGTATTCATGAAGATAATCTCAGTTTGATGAGGAGACAAGAGCTTTTCCAGTGCATTTCAAAATGACCTAACAGTGCTTATAATAGGTTTAAGAGACAAACAAACACTCGATGTTGCTCAACAGGCATCACCATCCAGTAGCTTAGCTAAAGATAGATAACGGTACCCTTTTAAAAAATAAAACAAAACACGTATTCTGTCTGGATATTGGCAAAGGTTTGATAACATTTGGGAAGCATAATGTTGAATTCTGACGAGACATTATAAATTGCCATTGATCTATATTTTAATCACTTGTTCACCATCACCTTTCTGCTCTTCTCCATGAGTTTTGTATTCTTGGTAAGAAAAATCTATGGAAAAGGTACTGAAAATCCTCCCAACTGCTCAAATATATTATTTATCTTTGGTGCTGCATCCAACGTTAATTATAATATTTAAAAAAAATAAAGAGGGATTTGGAGGAGGATTTTTTTCCATTTCATTGTCCCTCCTAAACAGTTTTTTAAAGAGGACAGAGAAAGTGCTAAAGTGATTAGATCTGTTGTGCTTGTACAGAGCACTGAGTAATAATGCTCTTCAACCTGGTGCCACACAAGGTGGCTAAAAGAAGGCTGCTACAGTTTTCCTCTGCATAGAATAAATAAATTTAGCTGTTTAATAAAATTTCCTGTTTAAAAAGATATATGCAGGCATGTTGTTAAAAGTAACCAAATATCATCAATCCCTTTTAGAAAGGGTATAAAGTTTTAAACTGGAGTTTGTTTGGCTACCATAAGAGATAGCTCAAGTAATTAACCAGCTAACTGGACTCCTATATGCTACTCAACCAAATAATAATATTAAGTATTATATAGTAATAATATATAATACGTATTTATACGTATTATATAATAATATAATAAGTATTTTTATAGTATAGATTAAAATAACATTTAAAAAAATCATTCTTAAAATGTTTTCAGTTCTGAAGTAAGAAATGCTAAACCTAAAACTATATTTTTCTATTTACATAGGAAATTGAAGGGGAAAATAAAAATGACAACAAACAAACCCCATATAGTTGCTTTGTCATATAAAAAGTAGAAATATTTTCTACAGTCATTATATTTCCTCTTTTTCATTGATTATGAAACAAATATAAC